>APFE030498732.1:0-13509 GCA_000404065.3 Pinus taeda | reverse complement strand
CCATTTGCCAATCAGCGCACGTGATTGTAAACTTGCTATTCGATCAGCTAACATAACACCATCCAAGCAACTGGCAGACGAGGGAGGGGTAATCTTGGCCAGCCAATGGTGATGCTTGCTTCGAGGCACAGAAGGAAAAACCCCCTCAAGATCAGGAACGTGTTGAGAGGGAAGCACGTGGTCTGCTTGCTTGGAGTGCCAGTTTGAGGCCCGAATGGTGCCAAAATGTAAAGCTTCTACTTCGATGGAAGCTTTAACGAAATCTGACATGTCAGATTCAACATGGAGAATCTCCATTTTAGCAAGTGAAGGATGAATTGACAATGATAATAAAAGAGACACTGGTCAATATAGAGAAAAGTACCATACCCCGGATGTAAAAGCTACCTCGGGATTTAGTCATCTCATGAATTTATGGAAGGTAGAGACAATACTCCCCAGGAGATCAGGTCAAAGTACATAGAAGATATAGGTGAGGACAAGATATCTCCAAGTATTAATGGAAAAAGGAAAGATTTAAGAAAAAGGCCAAAATAAGTCAAAGAAGGTGACGAGGATCTGCAGAGCAAGTAGTACGTAGAGCGAAGGTTTATGGAAAAAAAGGAAAATGATGGCGAAGGAAAAACAGAGATAATAAAAACCTGAAGTAGGAAGGTTCCTGATACGTTAGATAGGATGGAGGAAGGAAACATGAAAAAGGCGGCACTCATATATAGAAGGATTAAGAATTTAAAAGTTGTACGTTAAAGCCTGATCGTCTAGTCGGAAAAGTACTGGAAACACAAACCTGGCACCGGAATAACCAAAGGGATCATCTAAGCTGCATAGCCTAGAGATCATGAGGATGTATCCAGGCATACTATGCAACAACAACAAAATTCATATATGCATCACCAATGGCCAATTTTAATACGAAAATCTGCACAAGGTCTAGTAACAATAAAAAATCTTCTGAATTGTTTTATGGAAACTCAAAACCATTCAAAGGAAACAAACCCGAACATGGGTGATCTATAGGATACGCAAGAAACAACTATAGCAAAAAACAGGTTTCTATCTCAATAGAGCTTAACCAGTTAAGTATCATGTGGGTGATCCCTTTATATATATTAGGCCAGAAAACCGATAGGAAGGGATAGGGACAAGATTCAGATAATTGCAAATCTAGCTCAATCAAACACTAAACAGTATTTGTGAAGTTCATATAAAATTTAGGAGTACTGTTAAACATAGAAATAAAAATAGTAAATTCAAGGTATAAACAGAAACACTGACCTAAACCACGTGCATGCCGAGGGAAGAGTGCTGAAAGTCTGCTAGCAAACCAAACCCAGACAACTTGAAGCCGAAAAAACCTCAGAAAATATAAAATAGGGATAGGAAACACCTTTCAAAAACTGGATGGTCAGGTGAAACATATATTGCGTAATTCGAGATACATATAAAAATACAAAGGTTGTGTAATACATATATTGCATAATTCGAGATTATTGAGTAAATGTATTTGATGGCGGTATCAGAAGTTGCGACTTCAATAAATTTCACAACGAATTTCAATGAAATTGCATTCAAGATTTCAAGTTCAATAAAAAATAAACCAAACGTTAACTTGATAAGTGGCCTAGTAGGTAATAGTTTTGGTGTTGTTCGGCTTCATTCAACATGAAGTTAAAGGTCCAAACTTAAACACATTTTTTTTCCTGTGTTCGATTCTCCTCAATATAGATTCCAATTTAAATATAACTTAATTAAAATTATATTAATTTTAATAAATTTACCAATATATAAACATTTTATTTAAATTATTTTATTTAAATAATTTATATCATATAAATTATTTAACCTAATTTAAATCAAATAATTTTTTATATGAAATTGGATCAAACTAACATTTTCATTAATTTTTTGTGTGTTTTTTTTATATTACAAAAAAATAAATTTTTAGTTAATATACTTATATTTTTATATATATATATATATTTATTATATATAATATTCACATTATATTTATAATAATAATATGATAATTTTTGTGTTTTAATTTAATTATGCAATACAACTAAGTTTAGTCTATATATTCATATCACAAGCCAAGTAACAAGTTCCATCTAATCTAATTAATTTAGTCATGACAAACCAAGCAACAAGTTCCAACTAAACTATTTTTTTTATCAATTCAAAGGTGATTTCAAGTTTAAGAACCTTCTAGCCCTGTAAAGAACTTGGAGTATGGTTTGATTTTGTCTATTATGTCAAATTTATGTATTATGTCAAATTTATGTAATTGGTAAAGGGGCTTTTAGAATACCAGACTAAAAGTAAAAGTTTATGTTTCATCTCTTTACTAGAATGATGGGAGTTGCTTTGAATTGTGAGGTAAATTATGTTTTGAGTGAGTGTTTTTAATTGTTAGGTTGCATTTTGATATATTTGTTAATAAATTTCAATAAATTGTATAAATGTTTGTATTATTTTGAATAGAAAAAGTTAAAAAATAGATAAATTTAAATTTTTGGTGAATTTATTTTTTTTTTAAACTAAATTTTTGTTTTTCCTTTTTAAATAAAATAAAATTATAACTTGATTTATTATTTTCTCTAAACTCACATAGTTTAAATATTTTTTAAAATAAATTAAAATTACTATAATCATCACTTTTTATATTATGAATAGAAATTATATTTTAAACAAAATTTCTATATTTTAAAATAAAATTTCTACAAAAATTAAGAAAATAATTGAAAACAAGCCAAAAAATAAAGGTAAATTAAACACTTATTATAATTTATTTTTAAATTATGTTATAACGTTTCAAATTAAAAAAATATAAATATAGATTAAAAGTGGTTGAAAATAAGCTCTTTAATTAATTATTTGCCCTATGGTTGTACAGTATATCTCTTTCATATGCACTTTTGTAGTAGTTTATATTCTCCTGTGGAAAACAATCACAAATCAAATATATTTTGTTATAAAGAAAGTTGACTAGTTTGATCAGCGAATTCAGAATATGTAATCCAGAAAAGGAAAGAAAATCGATCCAGTAGTACTCTTTTTTATATTAATCTGGAAGTAGTGTTCACTCCATGCTTCTTATGGATATCTCCGTTGTTTTGATCGTCGGTTTCCTGGCCTTCACATACTATCTTCTATTTCTCCACAGTAAAGCAAAAAACGGAATCCCTCCAGAATGGCCTTTCCTAGGGATTCTACCCTCATTGTTTATACATTTCAACCATCTATACGATTGGATTTCACAAATCCTGATCGGATGCGGTGGAACTTTTATTGTCGAAGGCCTTCCGCAAACCACTGTCCTTACCAGCAATCCAGCAAATGTGGAGTACATTCTCACAACTAAGTTTTCAAGTTTTCCAAAGGGCCCCGCTTTCAGGAGCGCGTTTACAGATGTTTTCGGCGACGGAATGTTTAACGTCGATGGAGAAGTATGGATTCATCAAAGAAAGGCGTGTGTGGTAGAACTTAACTCTGTATCTAGTCCCACTTATGGGTTAAAGTCCGTACAAGACTCCTTGCGCCAAAATCTCATCCCTATTCTGGACAACACCGTATATTCCAAAGGAAGCGCGATCGATCTTCAAGACATGCTCTTTCGTTTCACGTTTGACAACATCTGCAAAATTGCGTTTGGGGTGGAAGTGGGGTATTTATCTCCATCTCTGCCGGCCATTCCCTTTGTCAAAGCATTCGACGAAGCTATTGAAGCATCATGTAGTCGATTTAGAACGCCTATATATTTGAGAAAGATCCTGACGTGTTTGGGTTTGGGGATCGATTCGAAACTTAAGTCTGCTCTGAAGACCATCGACGAGTTTGAGATGGAGATTGTTTCATCCAGAAGGGAGGAATTGGGTATGGGAGAAACGGGGAACCATGCAGATATATTATCTATTTTTATGAAATCGTTCGATCAAAATGGTATCGCGTATTCCGACACGTTCTTAAGAGACATTTGTCTGAGCTTCATTCTTGCCGGCAGCGACACAACATCCGTGGCACTTTCCTGGTTCTTTTGGCTGCTTCTTCAACACCCCCATGTGGAAGAAAATATTTTGAAGGAGATCCAAAGCATTTTAAAGAAGAGATCAGTTAATGTCAAACCCTGTGATCCACTTTGTTTCAGCAGGGAGGAACTGAAAGAAATGCATTACCTGCATGCATGTCTATCCGAGGCAATGAGACTCTACCCTCCTGTGCCATTGGACGGGAGGGAGGCGATAGAGGACGAGGTATTGCCTGATGGGACTGCTATGAAGAAGGGGACTGCTACTTTCTACGTCGCTTATGCCATGGGAAGAATGGAAAGCATCTGTGGCAGAGATTGCATGGAGTTCAAGCCAAAGAGATGGCTTAATGATGAGGGTGTTTTTGTGAACCAATCTGTTTACAAATATCCGGTTTTCCATGGATGTGTATGGGGAGAGATTTTGCATATTTGCAGATGAAGCACGTAGCGGCATCCATTTTATATCGTTACAGACTAAAACTGGTTAATGAAAGTGCACAACTGAAATACAAGGTACGTGGATTGACTCTCTTTATGAAAAAATGGGCTGAGGGTTATCCTCCGACCAAGAGGAACTGACAAATAAGGTCTATATGATATATTACAGCATTGATTTGTGACAGCGTTTGCTAGTATATTTGTACGACAAACATGAGTTCCCTACGTAATTACGCCGTAAGGCGTTCCCTCTGAGATCAACACCCCCAGCTGCTCTCGTGTGTGATTATAGACCATTGATTATCTATGTTAGACGATAGAAGCATCTTCTACCGTCAGATTAATAGCTAAAAACAGTTACTAATTCCTAGCGACTATACAGCGAAGATGGATACCTCCACGTGGTTACTAACTCCCAGCAATTGCGCGGCGATAAGGTTACATGGACGCTCCTAATTCCGCTCTGTATCCTGCAGAGCCCGTGGCACAGCGCTCCACTCTTTCTAAGTTTTAAGCAAATTCATGTGGGGCACTTTTTCAGATAAAGATTGTAACCAGCGTAGATTCGAAACCTGCTGTCCAAGGTTTATAAAAGACTGTCTGATTTTGAAAATTTTAGGTTTTCTTTCAAACATAAAGTGCTTTATATAAAGATTTTAAGCTGCACAGGCCGTGCAAGAAGGATTTATACAAAGACTCTCTGTTTTGAAAATTTTAGGTTTTCTTTAAAACATAAAGTGCTTTATATAAAGATTTTAAGCTGCACAGGCCGTGCGAGAAGATTTTAAGCTGTGAAGGTTTTTACAAAGATGCTCTAGTCTTTTTCAGATAATGATTTTAAGCCGCCCAGGTTCGAAACCTACTGTCCACTGTTTATACAAAGATTATCTGTTTTGAAAATTTTAGGTTTTGCTTAAATCATAAACTGGTTTATGTAAAGATTTCAAGCTGCACAGGCCGTCCAAGAAGATTTTAAACTGTGAAGGTTTATATAAAGATTATCTTTTTTGAAGGTTTTAGGTTTTACTTAAATTATGAAATGGTTCATATAAAGATTTAAAGCCGCACAGGTTCGAAATCTGCTGTCCAGTAAGAAATCTGCTGTCCAGTAAGATTTTAAGCTGCGAAGGTTCTAAACTTGCTGCAGTTTATACAAAGATTACCTATTTTGAAGATTTTATGTTTTACTTAAATTATAAAGTGGTTAATATAAAGATTTTAAGCCGTGCAGGTTCGAAATTGCTGTACGCAGATTCTAATCCTGCCGTCATGGTTTTCCTAGCATCTAACTAGACTAGAGTTTTTTATACAAAAATTAAAGTTTTCTATATAAAAATTTTAAGCGGCGCAGATTTGAAACCTGACGTCCAAAAAGATTTTAATCTCCGCAGCGGTTTGAAACCTGCTATCTAAGGTTTTCCTAGCCTTTAACTAAATTATAGGTTACTTTGCGAAGATTATCTGTTTGAAGATTTTAGTTTTTAGTTACATTATAAAGTGGTTTATATAAATATTTTAAGCCATGCAGGTTCGAATCCTGCCGTCCATGGTTTCTCATGCTTTAACTGAACTATAGTCTTTTGTACAAATTTTGACAATTTTAGGTTTTCATTAAATCACAGTGGTTTATATGAAGATTTTAAGCCACGCAGGTTCGAAACCTGCCGTCCACGGTTTGTCTTCTATATTTTAACTAAATTATGCTGGTTCCAATCGGCCATGGTATTTCAAGTCTTCTAACTGAAGTATATAGTCTTTTATACAAATATTTTGAAGATTTTAAGTTTTAATTAAATTATAGAATGGTTTATATAAAGATTTTAAGCTGTGCTGTAAACGGTTTTTCTGGGCGTTAAATTACAGCGTGTTTTATTCCCAACAAAAATTCTGTGTTTTAAATTATAAAGTGTTTTATATATAGATTTTCAGTTTTAATTAAATTATTACGCCGTAATGCGTTCGCTCTGAGATCAACACCCCCAGCTGCTACCCTGTGCGATTATAGACCATCGATTATCTATATTTGTCACTTTTATTACCAGTAATTGCCTTGTAATCTTAGCTGTTTTATGTAAGGGGAATTATGTGATCCTTCATTTGTATTCTCTGGTTTCTTTTGAACTTTTCTTTTATTCTAGTGTTATTAGCAGTGGTAGTCTCTGTTTTTTATTTTCAAACTCATCAAATTGATATCAAAGTACAGTTGTGGTGTTTTTGGTATTTGTCTTGTCGTTCTTTGGATAGCTATCAATAATAACTTGTGAGAAGAAGTACCATATTTTGATGGCACGAGTTATGGTCTCTACATTATCAAGATGAACACTATTTTCTGTTCTCAAATGATGGAAGCTTGTTCAAATTGACTTCCTTTAGCTTGGAAATTACGCTGCATTCAACACACTCATTTAAGGAAAAAAAAACATGTTGAAAAGGGTGCAAGGTTCCTTAAATTTTATAAATAGCTGTGAGAGAGCTCATTTTCCCAACACTCATTTAAGGAAAAAAAAACATGTTGAAAAGGGTGCAAGGTTCCTTAAATTTTATAAATAGCTGTGAGAGAGCTCATTTTCCCAAGTATAGCAGTGGTTACAAAAAGCAAGCATGCATGAGAGACTTTTCAAAGTGCATACCAAGGCAATGGCAATCCCAAGGATAGCAGTGGTTACAAAAAGCAAGCAAGCATCTTTTCAAAATGGATACCGAGGCAATGGCAAGGTAAAACTTGTCAACCTACCTTTGTTAAAAAAGAGATATTGAAAATTTGCAGGAACTAAATTTATGAATGATTTTTGTACATGCACTATGAGCTTGGTTTGAAATTAAAATTAATAGGGCGTGCATAAGAATAAATGAATTATAGAAAAAGTCTTAAGAAGTCCTTCTAGATTTGATCCTATCATTGTACAATAGAAATATTAAGGATTTAACTCAAATTTCTCTTCATTAGTTTGTGGGTTCCTTGCAAACCCATGAATGAAGGTTGAACAAATCTGTTGCCACCTCCTTTAAGCAAGCTTTTAGATCTCCAGTTTCAGTCAGAAGTAGAAGCAGGTCATTCAGCAATAAAAGGGTTGCTAAATGCAGTGGAAGTTGAAGATTTGACAATAGCCTTGAAAGAGAATGAATTAAGAGGAATGTGAAATGATACTTCACTTGGGAACTTTTCTTTAAGCTTTGACAGATCCAATGTCCAATGCCATTATTGTAAAAGTCCAATGTTGGATGTTATTTTTCACAGAGTCAAGTTTATCCTAATTAACTTTTTAAAAACATACTTCTTTTAACCTAAACAAATATAACCTCTCAAAAGTTTGTACATCAATTTACTTTATGATTTATATCAAAATTTTGAATTTATGAATCTACAATTTAGTTTCAAAACATACCATCTTCTTACCAAATTGGAAAATAAAATATTATAACAGATCATCATCAAAACAATGTGAACAAAGTTCAAATAAAATAAGTAATAGCAGAACAGAACTATTTTAATTGTAGATTTCAGAAATACTATAAAATTACTCTATTTTAATTGTAGATTTCAGAAATACTATAAAATTACTTCATTGTCATTAACATATAAAGACTTTTCACTATACAGTAGTTTAACATACTCTGTAAAGAAAAATGTCACTGAAGATAAGGATAGAGAGAGGTTGGTCTGAAAACCTCCTTGAAATTACTTCGTTACCTGTCACCGCACTTAGAATTATGCCGATGATAACATATAAACACTTTTCACTATACGGTTGCTTAACATTGAAATCGGGATGTATACAGTAGCTTAACATTAAAATAGTAGCTTAACATTAAAATATGGATACTGGGAGTCTCTGTAAAGAAAATTGTCACTGAAGATCGGGATGCAGAGGAATCTCAAATAAAATAAGTTCAAAAATAGGGATAATCACTGAGAGAGAGGAATATGGATAGTCACTGAGAGAGAGGTTGGTCTTTGTCCAACATATGGCTTCAAAGTCCTCACATAGTTGAAATTGAATTGAGGATAGGAAGTTTCATATGGCTTCAAAGTCCTCACATAGTTGAAATTGAATTGAGGATAGGAAGTTTCCTAGGCTTGGAGAATTTCAAGCAATCAGTCCTCATATAGCGAAAATCTATCATATAGTTGAAAATGAGGGTAGGATATCACGGTGGCAGGGAATTCGAAGATAGTGATTGAATGGGTTGCTAGTAGGGCTACAGGTGCTTATTTTCTTTTATTGGATGTAATAAGTTGATGTGTTAAAGATCTCTTTTGCATCTATCTATTTCTGGCATATCAGATTTTTTGTGAGCTGCATATCAATGGCACCAATCTCAATGGTGGATCATTCTCTTATTAGTGGCTCAGCTTTTGAATGCTTTTGACACACCTTTTTTTTTGTAATTGGAAGTTTTTTTCTTTGTAATTGGCCAAATTATTTTGAAGTATTTAATTATTTGAAGTATTAATTAAATTTCAAAATACTTTAATTTGAAGTATTAATTAAACTTCAAAACACTTTAAATTTTTTTATCAAACTATATATGCATCCAAAATTATATGCAGCCAAAATTATTTATTGCAAAATATATTTTAAAATTTAAAATTTAAATAACAGATTAATTAGTAAACCAAATATAACTTCAAAACACTTTAAATTGCTCAAACTATATCTGCATACATGTTAACTACCAAAATTATTTATTGTAAAATATATTTTAAAATTTTAAATTTAAATACAGATCAATTAATTAACTAAATATAACACTATATTTGAATACATGTTAACCGCCAAAATTATTTATTGCAAAATATATTTTAAAATTTAAAATTTAAATAACAGATTAAATAATAAACCAAATATAACTTCAAAATACTTTAAATTGCTCAAACTATATATGCATACATGTTAACCACCAAAATTATTTATTGCAAAATATATTTTAAAATTTCAGATTTGAATAACATAGCAATTAAAAATAAATCATTCCGAAGAAAATCTTTGAAATTTCATTTCATTTAAAATGCTTTGTTCACTTCAAAGTTCATCTCACAATTAGTTTAACAACTGAATCTACTCTCCAGTCAGTTAACTAAATCTACTCTCCAGTTAGTTTAACAACCTGCCAGTTAGTTTAACAACCTGCCAGTTAGTTTAACAACCTGCCAGTTAATTCAACAACCAGTTAGTTTAACAATTTAAATATTAATTAAAAGATTAATAAGGAAGAGATCGACAGAGAGTTTCTCAGGCTTCCCATATGTGATATCTTTGTTAAATTCTCTGCTTTACACCTGGTTCGCCTCTGATCAGTCATGGTCTAGATAACATCTTGGTGTTGACCATCAATGGGGTCGGAATCGTGCTGGAGTTTATATTCAGTTGCATCTTTATGAAATGCGCTATACCCACAACCAAGGCAGGTTTTAATGCCCCTAGTATGTTATTATTTGTTTAGACTTTCTGCTATGGACTTTCAAAGTGGCTAAACCAATATTTGTATGTTTTTTGTTTTGTTAATCGCACTTTTACACAGTAGGTCAGGATATCTGTTTTTTAACCGATTTTTTTATGGCTTTCTGCCATTTTTGGATAGATTTACATGGTCTACAGATTTATATAATTGAATACATGCTGGACATGTATCTGCAAAATGTGATTTCATTTCATGATCGTTGATTAGTAATTAGTTCTCTTTTGCTTTGATCCAGAGCTGCTCTGCTAGGTGAATGAATCCATAAGGATAATATAAGTTTCAAAATATTAGCAGAATCTGTAATCTGTAATATTTTCGAAATATTAGCAGATTCTTTGTTGTGCAAAAAACAATGGTGAGAACAATGGTGGGTGTGACGTTGCTGTTTGCTTGCATCTCAATAGTTTCTCTGGTTTCTCTTGGGGCTCAGAAGGATAAGAAAAAGATGGTGGGGATTTCGGGGATGGTTGTCACTACGGTCATGTATGGTTCTCCACTTTCTGTTGCTGTAGTATCTAACTCCATCCCATGCCCTTTTGTCACTTATCTGCATCAAATGCGTCTTGACTCTTTACTTGCACTGAAATGTACAAAAGTGGTCAGTTTCAAAAGTGGACGGTGATAGAGACGAAAAGTGTGGAGTATATGCCCATCCATTTCTCCGTGTTCACATTGATCAACAATTGTTTATGGATGATTTACTTCCTTCTTGACAACGACCTCATCCTAGCGTTAACATCCTATGTTGTCTCTGTACATATGTGTCTGTTTGTTTCGGGAATATGACAATATCTAATAGTCATGAAAGAGATCAAACAATTGAGTGGTTTCCTCACACTTCGATTCCTAGATATTTCAAAAATCTACAATCTCTATAAAGATATATGGTTGAAAGGATATATTGTTTAAAATATCTATACTAAATATTTTCTTTTAGAATTTGAGTTTTATACTGTGTTGTGGTCAAGGCAGTGTCCAAATACAATTGACGTACCACTGGCCATAGGTCAAATAGTGTTGTCATCCTCAATAAGGTCACATCCTACGACACCTTCTTCCTCACTGCTTTTTCACAACCTTCTTTTATTTGTCGGTATTATTCATCTTGTTGTCCAAAGCTTTTAATTTTTTCTCCTAACACCGTGAAACTATAAATTTCAGAGAATGACCGAGTTTGGTCAAGGATATGTAGTACATAAGGTGAGAGAAACAACTGCACCGACAGACACAACGGCTTTCATTTTCATGTGCAATGGCAATAGGTTATGTGCTTAATCATGATGGACAATTTCTAAATGTTGGGAAGGAACGTTTTTTCCCAAAGACTATGTTTGGCTTATATTACACTCGCAAAAATAATATTTCATGCATGCATATGCAAAAAAATGGTTTTAAGTGTAATATTTTTGAGTGCAAATGTAATATTTAATAAATACTTCAAAAATAGTTTCAGAAATATATTTTTAAGGTATATTTGGTATATTAATTAATCCATAAAGGATTCAAATTCTCAATGATGTAGGAGGGATTTGATTAAACTTTTTGAATGGATTGGAAATTATTTGTGTAATACAAGTAGATATGATTAATACAATAGTAAATTGTCTGAAGATACAAGTGGATATGATTAATACAATAGTAGTAAGTAGATATGATTAATACAATAGTAATTTTTATGATGTATATGGATTTCATTTAAAATTTTGAAAGGATTTGAACTTATTTGTATGATAGATTAATACAATAGTAAATTGTCTGAAGATACAAGTGGATATGATTAATACAATAGTAGTAAGTAGATATGATTAATACAATAGTAATTTTTATGATGTATATGGATTTCATTTAAAATTTTGAAAGGATTTGAACTTATTTGTATGATGCATGTGAATTTGATTAGTCTCCATCTTAGACATGTGGGAACAATCCTTATTGTTAAAGATATGTATGATGCATGTGGATTTCATTTAAAATTTTGAAAGTATTTGAATTTTTTTGTATGATGCATGTGAATTTGATTAGTCTTCGTCTTAGACATGTGGGAACAATCTTTATTGTTATTCTTAATCCATATTTATAATTTAAATATTTAATTGAATTTGCATAACATATCACATCTTTTTTCTTCTATGCTACTATTTCCTATGCTCATGTGGGAACAATCCTTATTGTTATTCTTAATTCATATTTATAGGGACAATCCTTATTGTTATTCTTAATTCATATTTATAATTTAAATATTTAATTAAATTTGCTTAACATATCACATCTTTTTTCTTCTATGCTACTATTTCCTATGCCTTAAGACGTTTCTCCTGTGAGAAGAAGTCTCTCAATACCACGTGTGATAATGTCAGATGTTGATTTTCATGTTAGATGATTAAAATAAAATCTGCCATCAGATTGAAAAAGGCAATTATTATTAGTTACGATTCTATAGAACCTAGAACCTCTTTCACGCATTTGAGAGCATCCTCCTAGCATGCATCCTCCTAGCATTTGTTCAACTTGGCGATGGCGCTGCAGGAAGACGACAAGAAAAACCAGTTACCATTCCAAATTGGCCAGCGTTAGAGATTGTAAAAAAGGCTACGAGCAGGGTTGCAAGGCCTAGAAATTCGAAAACCCGCCTCGTTTGAAGGTATAATAGAAGAAGGCAACTAGAAGCCACGTTTTTTTTTGAAAATAACCCTTGATTCCCCTATTTCTTGAAAATACTTTTGTTGCTAGTCTTTAGACTTCAACGAACTACAATCGACAACAAAGGCCATCTAATCTACAAAGTTCACATGCTTATAGGTTTTCTTCGAGGCGGGGCTTCTTACATTTACCTCTGTCATCTTTCCATCAGAAGTGGACCTTGCAGAGAGGAAAAACAAACCATAAACCTTTCTACATGGCCCTTACGCTTGGTTTTGCTTTCTTAGTGTTCAAATGCTTGATCGATTTTCTTTTGTATCTCTATGCAACTAACAAATCTCCATCAATGGCAAGATCCAACACGAGCCCGAAAACAAGCATTTACATTCTAGATTTTGAATTGTTCAATTTGTCCGTTTGTCAGTGGCACTGCAGGAAGATGACAAGACAAACTAGTTATCATTCCAGATCGACCAAAAATAATGATTGGAACATTACTTAAAAAACATGTGGCTGACAAAAGCAAATAGCCATATTATCTCTAATAACTGTATTCATGCATGAATCCCAACAAGATTCTTTTGTAGCATGGTAAATTTGATTTGTTTGTAATTAAAGGGATCTTGTTGTCGAGTTTGGCTAGTTTTGTATGAGGCCTAGTTTGAATATTTTTAGGTTAACTATATTACTCTACAATGATGAGCTTAATGATGTGTTAATGAAAAGTTTAACACACCCATCTGTTACGCCATAAACTTATCCTACAGAGGATTGTTGATCACCCTTTGAGGATGACACCATGAATCCTGAAAATGATCTCGTGCGGCCTTTTAATGGATCTTGTGATGATGATGCTCGATTGAGGATGAATCTGTGAGAAAACAATATTATCGCTTATGACCGACCTGAGTCATACAACTGGTAGACATATCGCCACTTAT
>APFE030498729.1:50918-118233 GCA_000404065.3 Pinus taeda | reverse complement strand
ATCATCCACACCAACACTCTACATTTATTCTATGCACACATTTATTCTACTTCTCTTCTCTCATTTCTTCGCACATTTATTCTAATTCTATTCCTTGATTTCTTGAATTGCTTTACATCACAAATTTTTCCATCATCTTCACCCAATCCATAATCGACATGGACACACCCCTTCACCCCCTCTTCCTTTTATAAGCCTCCTCGACAGCTCTTGTTTCTACAAATTTCTATAGTGATTTCGACATCACATGGGGAGATGATCGTGATTAAATCCTTGATAATCGATAACAATTGCAGCTCAATATCAACTACTCTTCAATTAATATTTGAAGTTCTCATGCCATCACGCTCTGCACTCATCCTGGTAGCTATGCATTTTTGTCTAAATTAACTTCAGCTAAGCTTATTCTTCTTTGATGACAAGTTGTGTTATTCAATCCAAGTAAGAGTATGTATTTTCCAAAATTGATATTCAAATCAAGTTCATACCTAGAAAGTTTGTTGACACAGTCACTACATTTTATGTAATTAACTTCACCTTATTTCTATTGAATACAATTAATTAGCACTACCCTGGTTCATTAGACTGAAATAGACATTGAATTTATTGGAAACCTATCTAGAGATACTTATATTTTGCATACTAATGTATTTGCTTAAGGCCTTTGTGGGCGTGAGCAACAATTTTACTTGTGGTTTGACCCAACCCTAGATTTCCACACTTACTCTATGCTTTGGACATCAAACCAAATTATGTACATATTCTTATCACTCTTAGCATTCATTATTTTTCTTTCAATTTAATATAATACAATAAAATATACTTACCTCTAAAACTAACATGGTTGTGACATTAATGTAATTTGTTGTTCATATTTTCTGTAGATGGGACTCCTATTCGAATGTTTAAGAACAAGGAGACAGAGTTGGGTAAAGTGGATAAAGATCATGGTGCACTACACTAATGACAAGGAGACAGAGTTGGGTAAAGTTCATGGTGCACTACACTGATGAACATGTTACCTTCATGAATTACATGAAGCTACAACCTAAGAGGAGGTTATAGTCTAAAGGGGCATTAATAACCTCAATGTCCAACAAATTTTTTTTATCGATATTCTTGTTGGGAAAATTTTAGTATAGTCCTTTAGGTTGTGAGGGGAAACCATCTTAAGATTGGAAGGTGAATCATATGAGTCCTACTTGGAGTCCCTGTGAAGAAAAGGAAAGACGAAGTAAAGGTTGGGTTAAAAGTGGGTGGAGAGTCCATTGCAATACAAAAATAGATAAGTTATTGAATGTGGTTTCTTTCAAAGTGCGTGGGTGTGTCTGGAGGGAAGTAATGGAATTGCCTCGCTTTGTTTATGCAAGTGAAAATGCTATTTAGATGTTCGAACTTTGAAACATGGAGATTCGAAAAACTGTGGAGTAATGGGTTGGAACGCACAAATAAACAGAGAAATGTAGAAATCTTAGTTTCATGGATGCCAAAGGTAAATAGCGACATGATGGGAATCAACCAGCTACCTCAATGGCTCTTATTTAGATGTTTCCACCATTAATATCAATATAGCTTTTAGAAAAAGGTATGCACCCATTTCCTCATTTTCCTTGCATGTAAAATGGTCTTAGGATATTATATTTAGGGATAATAGTAAATGATCTATGCACTTTTCTATCACATATCAAGGCAGATATGCGGTAATGCTCATTTGGAAATAGGGGGCTTTCCACATAACATTATGGTTGTAGGACTTTAAGGCATTGAATGTCGTTTTTTAAGCTTGGTGTACTTGGATTATAGGCTCCCCTATGCACATTTGGAAGCAGGAGATTAAAATAGTGAATCTTACTATCAAAAAATAAAAAATAAATCTTTCTCATCCCAAAATATAGAGAAACAACTACTTGATTCCCATCACACAGGCTAGAAAGTGAAAAAGTTGCAGAATAATTGCAACAAGATGAACCCAAAATTTTTCAAAATATTTAGATGGTTGGATATTGTGCAAGGATGATAAAGGTGAGGTAGCAAGAAGGAGTTGCCAAAGGGGCGTCGATTCTACTACTTCATAGAAATTTACTTAAGGTGGTGCATGATATTAATTTATTAACTGACATTGCAATTGATATTGTAGAGTTCATTCACACAACTACTATTAAAATAAGAGTCCACTCTTTATATCTAATAAGATTTTAAGAAAAAAAACTTGATTTATGTTAAATCATATAATGATGGTATTTAAGTTTTCCTACGTTAAACTTTAGAATTGAACAATATATTAAAAAGTCACATTATCTAACATAATGTTAACAATGAATCAAATGCTGTAGTACCCCTATTGAAAGCAACAATTGAACAATATATTAAAAGGTCAACAATTATCTAACATAAGATTAACAACAAATCTAATACTATAATACCCCTACCAAAAGCAAGAACTAATAAAATCTACTCACTTAAATAATCTACTTGGTTTTTAAAGACATATAATTTCACTAATGTGAAAGATCTTTAATTCTTAGACAATTTTTTTTATAAATCACACACAAAGACTAATAGTTTACATAACTTTTTGTATCTATAAAATTGAGGACTAATGAGGACAAATGGTTTACATAAATTTTTGTATCTATAAAACTGTAAACTCTATTCCTCATCATTATTATTAATGATAAATGTTATTCCTCGTCATCATTATCAATGATAATATTGGAAAAAAATATACAATTGATCATCATTATTATTAATCATAATCTTTAAAAAAATGAAGAAAAACACGAAAACAACACCATAGAATTGATGATGAAGTGCCCTCATGGGTGTCGAACAACATTTCTCAGCACCAATGTGAGGCCCAAGGAGGCTGGTAGCAGGTGAAGTGTCCAACTTGGATTCCAAGTGAAGCAAAAGAACAAGCAAGATTTATTTTTTTATTTTTATTTTTATTTTTATTTTTTTCTGTAGAATCCAACCCAATAAACACACATAAATTATTGAAGCAGTTGGCAGTATAAAAGCAGAAAAACTAATAAAGACCATTATTAGTTTACTAATGATACCATTCTATAAGGAGGTGTGTCCTCCATTATTACAATATAGATAAATAATGTTTTGGACTCTTTCATAAAATATTTAGGAGGGAAAATAGGCAAGTGGAAAATTCAAGTTTTCAGGGGGAATGTAAGCATTTAGCTACTCCAAAAAAAATTCAAGATTTTGTAATTCCCCTATTAGGTGAAATGGTATTTGTTCAAGTACCTAGGCATGCTACTATATTTTATTAACTCTTGAACCTAGTCTTGGCAAAGCTTTTTGGACAAAATTTGATTTGTAAAATGTCATTGATATTCCACTAGACAGTTCGTCACAACATATCTGATAATATTATATTAAAAATATGAGATTCTACACTATTACAGCTTCATTAAACTTTAAGATCTGTAGATTTAACTGTAATTAGTGCATGCATGTGAATGGAAATTATGTAGAAAAATAGAGAACGACAAAACAATCACACACACACACACACACAAGGCACAAGATATGCTCTATGGAAAACCCTTTTGAGAGAAAACCCAACGGGAAGGTGAGGTCACTTCACTCTCTTTCTCTATCTAGAAATATGGTTGCAGGTACAAATAAGTAATTCTTGTGGTCCATGGACTATTACAGTCCACACATCCTTTGTGTTTTCTTTACCTCCTATCTCTTCTGGCTATCTTTGCTCAGCTATGGAACAAAATTCTCTCGAAAGAATGTAATGCCTCTTCCTCCGAGTGGCCTGGTTATAACACAACCTGATAGCTTACTAGTGGTTAGTTTTGACTACATCAACTCTTAACTAGAGTTACAATATAGAATTTTTTAAATAATTTTAAATCATAAACACATGGCTAGCCCATTTTCCATGAATAATAAGGGTTGACGCAACATCCTCCTAAACTATAGGTGTGAAAACAGGAAGGTCAACTTCTGGGTAGCATAACTTTTGCATACGAACTCTAATTGATGTGCTTCTTGTGTCGTTGGAAACCTCTATGTGTGCAAAATAGCATGGAATGGTTCCACACTAAAGAAACAAAGTTTTACCCCCAAAAAATGTCATTTGATGCCTCAAAATTCTCTCTGAAGATTTTAGACATTTTTTGCCAAACTGGGTCCCGCCAAAAAAAACAGTCCCATGAGCTAATTCCTTGGCTTTTTCTATTCAAAATGCATCGAGATGGATAAAAAAAATTATAATGATCCAATCTAGATCGCACCTCCCCATTTTGGTAGGATTTTGGTCCCCAAAATCTACAACTGAATGAGGTGAGGAAATGTTTCCTCCACCTTCTCTCTGGTGTACCATTTAGCTTTGCCTAGAAGTTGTCCCTTCAATCCAATTTGCAAAGGTCATGGTGACCCTGTCTTGTAGTTCTAGAACTCTTCTACAAAACTTTATCTTTTGTCAACTTTTCCTGAGCATCTAGTGCCAAATCCTTCACAAAAGGTAGGACATGTTCCTCTTCCTGCTCTAGCATGGAAGTCTCATAGAGTTTCAGATTCTCTATATTTACAACTGAGTAAATGGACATATATGGTGGTAAACTAGGTTGATAGGAATGATCATCCACCTTTTCCAGTATCTCAAAGGGATAACACCTCAGAGCCTTGATTTTCTTACCAAGTCCCTACAACCTCTCCTTAGTCAACTGTAACCATACCTTATCTCCCACCTTGAATGACTTCTCTATTTTGTGTTGATCATGCCTAATTTTATACTTCTATTGTGACTTCTACAGTGTTTCTTGTACCTGTAGATGGATCTGCCTGATCTTCTCTGTAATTTTTTCAGCACTCAAAGCATCTCCTATGAGATCTTCCCTCACTCCTCCTTGTTACCCATATGCAATATCCAAAGTTGAAGGTGGAAAATATCCAAAAATAGTCTCAAATGGGGACTTTCATGTAGAAGAGTGGACTGCTTTGTTGTATATATACCATATTTTCATCCCGGGTCGTTAGATGCTTTTAATTGTATCCCCTCAAAAGTTGCACCAAAGTCTTGTTGACTACTTTTGTATGCCCATCTTCCTGTGGATGGAATGTTATAGATCTCTTCAACTTTGTGTCCATGTTCTCTCACAATGTAGTCCATAATTCATTGAGAAATCTTGTATCTCTATCTGACATGATTCTCCTTGGTATCCCAAAGTGCACCCAGACTTGTCCAAAGAATAAGTTTGATGCTTCTTGCCCGTTGATGGTCTTTTTATAGGACATCAGAACACATATCTTGCTAAACCTGACAACTACCACAAACAAGTAGTCATGTCCCTTCCAGGTTGTCGGTAAACCTCCCACGAAGTCCATGGAAATGCTTTCCCAAGGACGATTAGGTACAGAGAAGGAATGATATAGACCCTGTTTTCTATTGTTAGGCTTGCTGGTAAAACAAAGCATGTATCCTCTTATGAACCAAGCTACCCACTCTTTCATCTTGGGCTAATACGCATACCTCTGCAAATTAGCCATGGTCTTCCCTACACCACAGGGCCCTACAACCTTAGAGGTGTGAGCTTCTTTGATCAACCACAATCACTCACCTTTAGGAACACATAGCTTATCCAACCTGTCAAGTAACCCATCTTGGAGATGGTAGTAAATCATGCAATCTGCAACTGTTGATACACCTCCTTGAAGTCCTCATCTTCTGAATATACCTCTTTTTATGCATCATGGGTGAATGGTTCCATTTGCATAAGAGTCCCCAAAGCTATGATCTTTGATGTGGGTGGCCTTGAAAGCATGTCGGCCAACTTTTTTGTGCTTCCCTTCTTATATTTGATCACCAAATGAAACTATTGTAAAAACCCCATCCACTTATAATGCCTAGTCTACTGTAGCTTACGTTGGGCCTATAAGTATTGTAATGGCTGGTGATCTGTGTGGTTTATTGTCTCTTTTCCCATCAGATAGTGCTTCCACTTATTCATAGCTTTCACCATTGCATAGAGCTCCTTGTCGTAGGTAGGGTAGCTAAGGACTGCCCCATGAAATAGTTTAAAATGGTAGCATACATGCGTTCCTCCTTGCATCAAGAATTATCCCACAACATACCCACTCACATCTGTCTCCACTTCAAATGGTCACTGCAAGTTTGGTAATGCCAGAACCGGTGCTTGGATGATCTTCTTCTTTAGCTCTTCAAAATACCTTTGCTGACCTTTTCCCCACTGGAAACTCTTGCCACTTGTTGTTATGGTGTGGAGTGGTGCTGCTACCACTGAAAATGAGGCTATGAAATTCATCAGGTATTGTTATGCCCCAATGAAACTCCTGACCTCAGAAACATTAGTAGGCACTGGATATTTCATGATGGCCCACTTCTGGAAAGGTTATATCTTTAGTTCTCCTCCACTAATCAAATACCCTAGATACACCAAAGGCTGATGTACAAACTCACACTTCTTGAGATTTTCTAGCAATTCGTGCTTCTCCAATGTTTCCAACACATGCATCAAATGTGACATATTCTCCTTCCAGCTAGCACTATATACTAGTATATCATCCAAATAAACAATAACAAATGAATCTATAACATCATTACATAGGCCAAATGACATAACTAACCACTCATACAAACCTTGCTTGGTTTTCTTCCATGTATCTTTGTCTTTGAATTGAACCTGATGATATCCAAACTTTAAGCACAACTTGGTGAAGTACTTTTCTTGCTACAAAAGATCTAGCATATTGGCTATCCTAGGCAGGGGGTGTCTATTCTTGAGCATGCTTTTTTTCAATGCCCTGTAGTATATACACATCTTCCAAGTCCCATCCTTCTTTGGCACAGTGATGATAAGTGATCCACATGGTGATGTACTCGGTCGAATGACACCCTTTTCCAATAGCTATTGCAACTGTTTCTTCACCTCACTTGATTCTATAATAGACTACATTTATGACCTAATATTTTGGAATGGGGAGTGTGACAATAGCTGAATGTCGTGCTCCACTTCTCTCTTAGGTTGTAAAACTTTAGGCTTTGAGAACACATCCTTGTATGCCTGTAAAAACTCTTCCAATTGTTGTTTTTGTTTCTTAATACACCCCTCCAAGGATGCCTTGCCTCTTATTGACTCCTCTTTAGACTGAATTTCTCTTGAAAACAATAAAACATACTTATAGCTGGAATTGATCAATTTATTGGCTTGGTTGACACTTACCTATGAGATGTTTTACTTTCCTTTGTGCACGTTGATGATGAATGATTTTCCATCCTTAATGAGCTAGTACTAATTGGCTCTCATCATGAATATTGCATCTCACATGCACATGTATGGAATCCTAAAAATGACTCCACATACATCAAGGGGAACCACATCTACATCTACTTCATCAATAAAATCAACACTGATATCAAATCTAATTTTACACTGCTTTGTTACCTTCAGCTCTGCATCCTTATATACCCATCCCAGTGGATATGGGTTTGGATGATCACAAACTTCTAGCCCCAACTTCTTGACCAACTTAGCTCCAATGAGATTCCCCTACAATCCTGAGTCAAACAAAGCATAAATCTTTGTCTTCTTGACCTGTATCTTTATATGTAAGAGTTTGGTCATTTCTTTCTCTTCCTATTGTTGAAGGCTACTTGGTTTCACTTCCTTTTGCACTAACGTGCAAATGATATTCTCATCCACGTACGAGTTGCTTTCAACTTGGTTGTTTGAATACGTAGCCATGAGATTCTTCTTATTATTATCTTTCTTCTTTTTCTTTAGGTTTAGCTCTGGATGCAACTTCCAACACTTCTCCTCTATATGAACATCAATATTGCAGTGGTTGCTAGGATATTTTCATTGGTGTGTTGTGGCCATTGTCTTTCTATCTTTCCCCAGTTTTACTTCTTCTTCCCCTCCTTCGAAGCTTCATGTTTCTCCTTCTGCTTCAATTCACTTGATTGCGCTCTTTTCAAGTCTATGTTTTCTAGGTATTGTACTTGTACATAATCCTTGTCCACTGAATTAGGAAGGAAGTAATGGCGTCGCACTCTTTGCTTTGTTGTGCTGGTTGTGAAAGTGAAAATGCAAGTTGGAAAATCTAAAATGCAGAGATTGAAGAAGCTGCGGAGTGATGAGTTGGAATGCATAAATAGACGGAGAAAGGTTGGTTTTCTGAAGGCAAAGAGAGACACGATGGAAATCAGGTGGCTGATCCTATGCCTCTTTTTCGTCATATGTTCCATTCCTCCCTTCCCTTCTCGGTGACATGATTTTCCCTTCTCGATGGCGCGATGGGAACAACTCGTTGCCTCTATTATTGTTATGGTTGTTTTTTAGGATGTTTCCTCCCTCTCTTCCTTTCTTCCCTTCCCCATGCACATATGTCATACACCCTTCTTCAAAAAGGAAAGAAACCCATCTTTCTTCTCCAAATTATGTCCCATTTCTCTATGCAATGCTTCTTATAAAATTAGAATGAATATTATAGAAAATAGGTTAAGGAAAGTGCTCCCAAATTTCATCTTAGAGAATCAAGGTGGTTTCTTAAAAAAAAAGAAGGAAAATTGTAGAGAATCGTAGTGGTTTAACATGAAAATAAATATAGAAAATCTAATTAGAAAAGAAGCATGAGCATCAAGATAGACATGATGAATGCCTTCAATAAGGTAAGACATTCTTTCCTTTTTATGCCTTGCATAAGGTAAGACATTCTTTCAGTTTTATGAAAATCAATATAGAAAAGCTAATTACTGTAGTCCACTCTTTTCTTAAATAAGTACAGGGAAAAACAAGGCTTCCTTATCTCCCCCTTACTAGAAAATCTAATTAGAAAAGAAGCATGAGCATCAAGATAGACATGATGAATGCCTTCAATAAGGTAAGACATTCTTTCCTTTTTATGCCTTGCATAAGGTAAGACATTCTTTCAGTTTTATGAAAATCAATATAGAAAAGCTAATTAGTGTAGTCCACTCTTTTCTTAAATAAGTACAGGGAAAAACAAGGCTTCCTTATCTCCCTCTTACTATTCTTCCCAATGGAAAAGTCCCTGCGTATAAAATTGGAACATGAAAGGTCATTTGGAAATCCTTCGAGTAAAAATTTTTAAGCGGGAAAAGAGTCTTAACCATTATTAGTTTGCTAATGGTACCATTCTATTAGGAGGTGTGTCCTCCATTATTACAATATAGATAAATAATGTTTTGGACTCTTTCATAAAATATTTAGGAGGGAAAATAAGCAAGTGGAAAATTCAAGTTTTCAGGGGGAATGTGAGCATTTAGCTACTCCAAAAAAAAGAGTCAAGATTTTGTAATTCCCCTACTAGGTGAAATGGTATTTGTTCAAGTACCTAGGCATGCTACTATATTTTATTAACTCCTGAACCTAGTCTTGGCAGAACATTTTGGACAAAATTTGATCCATAAACTGTCATGATATTCCACTGGACAGTTTGTCACAACATATCTGATAATTTCCACCCACTTCATCAATGAGATCAAAGATCTAAACCTAGATACTAGTGACATATTAGTTAGTTTTGATGTTAAATCTCTCTATACCAACATTCCCATAGATGAAGCCATGGAAGTGATCCATAAAATCACGAACTCGGACACAACCAGATTAATTGAGGTCTGTCTCAAATCTACCTTATTTAGTTTTAAAGATGAAATTTATGAACAGATGTGCGGTGTAGCCATGGGATACCCTCTATCTCCTATCACTGCCAATCTCTTCATGGAAGATTTTGAAACTAGGGCCATGAAATCTACCCCATTAAAACCCAACTTTGGAAAAGGTTTGTTGATGAGACATTCATTATCTGGCCTCATGGAAAAGAAAATTTAAACACTTTCCTGCAACACCTAAATAGTCTATCCAATTCTATCAAATTTACCATGGAAATAGAGGAAAATGATAGCCTTCCCTTTTTTGATATCCTAATCAAAAGAAACAAAGATGGCTCCATATCGCAATAGGTATATCATAAGAAAACCCACACGGAACATTACCTACATGCCAACTCTCACCACCATCCACCCCAAAAAATCGGTGTTCTCAACACTCTAGCAGCCAGGGCCATTCGTATTTCGGATGAAAATCACTTTGAAGATGAGAAGAACCATATTATGAATGTACTCGCAGAGAATGGATACTATAAACACCAAGTGATAAAGGCCTTTAAGAATGCAAATAATCCTAAAAACAAACAACCACTAGATGATCATTTAGGCAAGGTGCACCTCCCTTACATATTAGGCACAACAGAGAAAATTGCACACACTTTAAAAAAGAACAAAATTAGAACCACTTTCAGACCCAGAACACCATCAGCAGATGCCTAAAATCTGTCAAAGATCCCGCTGATCCCAAAGGCCACAAAGGAGTTTACATGGTTCCATTTTCATGCAGAAAAACATACATTGGAGAAACGGGTCGATCTATCCACACTAGGATTCAAGAACATGCCGCCGATATAAAACATAACCGCTAAAAAACCTCAGCCCTAGCTAAACATTCAGCGAAACCAATCATCACGTCTGCATTGAAAACTATAGGTTAGTAGCCAAAATTGATCATTATCACCATAGAAAACTGAGAGAAGCAACAGAAATAGGAAAACACCCTAACAACCTCAATCGAGACGAAGTATGGAAAATAAGTGACAACTGGATTCCTACTTTAACATCCTAGAACACCCTCTCCTAACACAACCCTTCCCCTGTTACGCTTTACCTCTCAATCTCCAACCTCACTTATCTCTTCTTAAAATCTAAAAATTAATTTACATTTTAACTAAAAACAAAGAATCTAAGATAATTGAGAAAATTTAACAAATTTTAACAAATAATTAAATTAGTTTCATATATCAGTACTAATATTAACACTAATATTAATACTTTTTAGAATAATAATACCAATTCAAATTAACTTATATAAGAAGAATTTTATGAGAATTTCATTTAAGAAAATTGATAGGAATGCAAAGATAAATGTAAATAAATCCTACCAAAATAAAATTAATTATAAAATAAAATAAAAACAAATATAAAATAACTAGTTACAAATAAAAATCAATTGAAAGTGAAAATAATTAAAATTCTTATTATATAATTAAATATTTCAGTTTAAATCATTTTATTTTTATTATTATTATTATATAATTAAGTTAAAACCAAATATTATAAAACAATTATGACAGGGTCAGCTTCCATTCCCTTTACATCTCTTAACTCTATTTATTCATACCAATGAGATCTGTCTTACACAATTACTAATCTATCCTAATGATGAGCCATGGTGGATGGATCAAAATGTCGATGCAAACAATTATGGATGCGAGAATTCTAGAAGAAAACTACACAAGCACTAATTGCAGAAGCCTCAAAACAATAATTTTAACCCTATACGGAAGGGAGAAATTACAAGAGGTTCGGGTATTCGAACATCTAAGATCTATGATAGCTAAGAACAAGGCAGATCTCACATTCCTCAAAACGATGCAGGGACACCTCAGTTATTCCTACATTCGCCAACATCAAACACACCCTCAGAAACCCTAGAAATAATCACATCTTTACCAAAGGTGGGAGATAAAGTATGGTTACAATTGTATGCCCATATTCCTGTTGACTAGTTTTGTATGCCCATATTCCTATGGATGGAATGTTGTAGATCTCTTCAACTTTGTGTCCATCTTCTCTCACAATGTAGTCCATAATGCATTGATAAATCTTGTATCTCTATCTGACATGATTCTCCTTGGTATCCCAAAGTGCACCCAGACCTGTCCAAAGAAGAAGTTTGATGCTTCTTGCCTGTTGATGGTCTTTTTATAGGACATCAGAACACACATCTTGTTGAACCTGTCAACTACCACAAACAGGTAGTCATGTCCCTTCCAGGTTGTCGGTAAACCTCCCACAATGTCCATGGAAATGCTTTCCCAAGGACAATTAGGTACAAGGAAGGAATGATATAGACCCTGTTTTCTGTTGTTATGCTTGCTGGTAAAACAAAGCATGCATCCTCTTATGAACCAACCTACCCACTCTTTCATCTTGGGCCAATACACATACCTCTGCAAGTTAGCCATGGCCTTCCCTACACCAAAGGGCCCTACAACCTTAGAGGTGTGAGCTTCTTTGATCAACTACTATCACTCACCTTTAGGAACACATAGCTTATCCAGCCTATCAAGTAACCCATCTTGGAGATGGTAGTAAATCATGCAATCGCCCTTATGCACATGACTCTGAATCTGCAACTGTTGATACACCTCCTTGAAGTCCTCATCTTCTAAATATACCTCTCTATATGCATCATGGGTGAATGGCTCCATTTGCATAAGAGTCCCAAAATCTATGATCTTTGATGTGGGTGGCCTTGAAAGCATATTGGCCAAAATTTTTTTGCTTCCCGTCTTATAATTGATCACCAAATGAAACTATTGTAAAAACCCCATCCACTTATAGTGCTTGGTCTACTGTAGCTTATGCTGGGCCTACAAGTACTGTAATGGCTAGCGATCTATGTGGTTTACTGTCTCTTTTCCCATCAGATAGTGCTTCCACTTCTTCATAGCTTGCACCATGGCATAGAGCTCCTTGTCATAGTTAGGGTAGTTAAGAACTGCCCCATGAAATACTTTAAAATGGAAGCATACATGCCTTCCTCCTTGCATCAAGAATTCTCCCATAACATACCCACTCACATTTGTCTCCACTTCAAATGGTCATTGCAAGTTTGGTAATGCCAAAACTAGTGCTTGGATGATCTTCTTCTTTAGCTCTTCAAAATACCTTTGTTGACCTTTTCCCCACTGGAAACTCTTGCCACTTATTTTTGAAAATAGCAACAAGAAATGCTAAATATAGAAGTGCTAAAAATAGCACTTCCATAAATAGCATTTCGGGATAGCTTCCTATTTTAGTTAGTCCCTAAACTAAAATAGAGAAGAAAAATTCAAATTTGATCTTAGCAGTTGTTTGTAAAATAATTAATTAATTCATCTTGAGTTAATTAGTTGTAGAAAATCAAACATGAAGTCTATGTGAGGACATGCAATAGTTATCCCATTAATTGAGGAATTTATCCCTTAGTTAAAGAGATAAGGATGAGTTGTAATTTGAATTGTAATTAGTTAGCTCAGTTAACTGAGTTAAGTCCAGTTAGATTAGTTCAAATAATTTGTTGAATTAACTGTGAGTTCAATTAGTTAATGCATGCATGCATGTAACTGCTGGACTTCAGATAACTGAATATTCTCTCATAAATAACTCATGCATGTCAGTTTAGACAAAGACCCAGTTGAGATTAGATGATGGGACAGTGTATTATTAGTTGCAGGAATATTCCATGGAGGATATCTCTTGCATGCAGAAGGAATTCATTCCTTGGAGATTGCACAGTTACTTTTGGGTTTGATGAGTGTGTGATGAGGCCAAACCACATAGGTGGTAGCATTGGATCCTAAGGAAAACTGCGCAAGGAAATAGGAGGCTTGGAGGGCTGAGGGAAGGCATATCTTGTGTCTATTTAGTCTGTGAGCTATATTGTTCGATTGCAGAGAGAGCAAGATAGCTTGTGAGATGATTCTTTGTGTAATCTGAACATATTTCCACTTGTATGATAATACAAAGATCGAGGTTTTTAGCTGAGGCTTTCCCTAGAGTATTCTTCTGTGTTCATGTGTGATTGATTTCCCTTCTTTTGTTATATGTGTTCTATTTGATCTTGCTCATATTTGATTAAGCTTCCACAAGTTTGTTATAGAAGTATATCTTGTATTTTGCTTTAGTATATTGCATAATCTGTTGATCTTCAGTGGGAATTTCTACAGGATTTCCTTGTTAGACGGATTTTTTGGTTATAACCAAGTCTTAGTACACCCAGAAGATCAAGAGAAGACAACATTTACTACACCTTAGGGCACTTTCATGTATGTGAAAATGCCTTTTGGTCTAATGAATGTTGGAGCAACTTTTCAGAGAGCCATGGATTTTACTTTTGTCGATGAAATGGGTTGTTTCATAGTCATATATCTATATGACATCAATGTTTTCTCGAAAACATATGAGGAACACTTAAATCACCCGAGAAGAATTTTTGAAAAGTGTCGGAAATTTGGCACTTCCCTCAACCCCAAGAAAACACTACTCAGTTTGCAAGGAAAATTGTTGGGACACGTAATTTTGAAATAAGGAATCAAGATAGATCCCAACAGAATTGAAGGTATACTCAAAATTAATCCCCGAAGGAATATAAAGGAAGATCAATCTTTTATTGGAGAGATAAATTTTCTAAGGAGATTCATCCCGAATTTAGTTGAGCTTTTAAAGAATATAACCAATATGCTAAAGAAAGACACTGAGGTGAAATGGAACATGGAAGCTAGACAAGCATTTAATAATGTAAAGCAGGCTTTAACTTAGGCACCTGTGTTAATTAGTCCATATTTTACTAAAGATTTCCTAATTTTTCCATTTTCTTTTGAGAACACCATTGCTCCAGTTCTCCTACAAAAGAACAATGAGGGCCATGAACAACCTATTTCTTTCTTCAGTAAAGCTTTGAGAGATGCAATATTGAAATATGACATTATGGAAAAGAAAGCTTTTGCACTGGTAAAGGCCATAAAAGATTTTAGAGTGTATATCCTTCATTCACACATCATTGCTTTTGTTCCAAGTGCAATAGTTAAAGATATATTGACTCAAAATGATCCCAATAGGAAAAGGGGTAAGTGGATTGTTGTTATATTAGAATATGATATTGAAATCCGACCCACTAAATTCATCAAAAGTCAAGGGTTAGCGAAATTAATGGTAGAATCTAACTTACATGCTTTAAATATAAAATTTCTGGCAATATTTAATGAACTAGACGAACTGGTGACTCGACTGGTAGCAGAAGCTTTTGCTACCTCTCCCTGGTATGCAGACATTATTTATGTCCTACATAATTTACAAGCTCCTCCTGGTTTAAGTAAAACAAAGACTAGATTTATTAAACTTTAAGATGTTAAGTTTTGTATTTTAAAGGAAAATTTGTATCGGAAAGATGTTGTTGGTGTTTTACTAAACTATTTCTTGAAAAATGAAGCAAATAAAGTCATGCAAGAGTTCCATGAAGGAGACTGCGATGGACAACTGTATTAGAAGACTACTGCAAATAAGATTCCGAGGGCAGCTTTTTTACTGACCCACCCCATTTTCTGATATCCAAAATAAAGTTACTCCATGCCACAAATCCCAAATATTCAAACGTAAAAAGAAACTCTTGCCTTTACCCTTAAGGCCTATATTTGCTGAAACCCCTTTCCAACAATGGGGCCTTGACTTCATAGGAGAAATCCACCCTACCTCATCTGCCCAACACAAATGGATTCTGACAGCCACCGATTAGTTTACAAAATGGATAGAAGCCTTACCTACCAGACAAGCTTCCAATGTTGTCATCATAAAATTCCTAGAAAATAATATCCTGGCAAGATTTGGTTGGCATAGGAAAATTATTATTGACAATGTTGCAACTTTCAAGTCAAAAAGGATGGTAGATTTTTGCAACAAATATCAGATAACATTGGGGAATTCTACAATTTATTACCCTCAGGGAAATGGACTAGCAGAATCTTCCAATAAAATCTTAGTTAACATTATTAAGAAGTTGTTGCAGGACAATAAAAGATAATAGCACAACAAGCTGGTTAATGCATTGTGGGCAGACATGCTTACTACCAAAAATTCAATAGGCATGTCTCCATATCAACTAGTTTATGGGATAGATGTTGTTTTTCCAACTTCGTTGGGAATTCCTGTTTTAAATATGATGCAAGAATTGGAGGTGGAACCAAATGATTTACAGAGGAGAATAAACCATATCATTCATTTGCATCAGACAAGAGAAACAATTCATAATAGAACTCAGTTGATCCAAGATAGCATCAAGAAGACATTTGACCGAAGGACTAACGCTGATGAATTTCAAATTGGCAATCATGTTCTAAAATGGCATTCCAAAAGGGAAGAAAAAGGAAAGCATGGTAAGTTCGACAACTTTGTGGATGGGACCTTACATTATTGATTCTAACCGAGGTAACAATGCATTTTTTTGAAGAACACAGATGGAACATAATTACCTGGAGGACCTGTCAATAGCAGGATGCTAAAGCATTATGTTTTTTTAGAACTAAGAAAGTGTTTTTATCACACCCATTATAGATACCATTTACCTTTGTACTGTCATGACTGGGTAGCTTATGTCTGAAAGTTGAAGCCCATGGAGAAGGCCTTGAGCTTTGAGGCATTTTGCCACCATAACTATAGAAAACATTAAAAAAATTAGATGCAGACAATCCTGAAGATGAGGATTCAAGGTTGCTATTGTACGGTGTTCTTGACACTTCACCAGGAAGTGCCATCCCTAGCTGGAGCCATTGTTAGGGTCCTATAATTTCTAGGATCAAATGATCATTGAATAATTGCTTTCAGTATTTCAGATTGTAAATAATATTGCTTTCTACAAATGATTTCCAAAAAAGATAGAAAAATGAAAATAAAAATGAAAAAAGGGTATAAATACAAAAATAGAAAAAGAGGAAAAAGAAAAAGAAATGATAAATGAACCCCACACAAAAAATGAATAAATGTGAAAGTGATGCTAGTTTAAGTGCCACTACTAGCCTTCTGGCTTTGCAAAGAATAAATTCATGAAATTGCGTGCAACTTGTTTAAATGCCACAATCCCTTTCTGCTTGAAACATATAGTTGAATCATGTTCAAGCTGGTTTCAATTTATGTTAATTAGATTAGAGTGAATAACATAGCCAAACAGTGTAATCTTGGCTAAGATTTGATAGGTAGGATAAAGTTAATCCAACTGGTTTAAGTTGGATTACTGTAGTTGAGTAGATTAGTTTAGTGTTTTAAATAAATATTCTTAATCTCTTTAGAATGAAAAAATTGACAGGGTTTGCACATTTAAATGCACCCTCATTTGTTTTAAAAATGCATTAGAATAGGAAAATAATGGTTTTTCGATGTAATAGTCTAAATGGTTCATTTTCCAAAGTATTGGAATTTGGTGGATAATGCATGCACATGAAATATGTTGTGGGGCCATCAGTGTTAAACCACGCATATATCCCCCACTCTTGATCATCCATCGCACTGATCCAATGACCCAGGATTATTTTCAGACCCCCTCGCAGTAATAATGTTTAACAGAAAGGGGGGGTTCGAAAAGCAGTTTCCCACCCCCCTACATGTCAACACCGTTGGATTTCCGACCCCCCCTCATTTACCAAATACCGCCTACCCCCCACCCTCCTCCGAAAGCAGTTTCGCCTCTCTCCACAACCCGCCTCACTGCCAACTATCGCCTCCACATCTCATCTTCGTCACCATTCCCATCACACACGTGTCCCTCCTCCTGTCACTCCCACCAACTGCCCCATGCCATTTTCCCACCAATCCCCAACTGCCACATCTGCGACCATTGCACCCGTCATTAAGGTTCTTTTCGTTCACCAGCGTCATCACAGAAATCAATGCAATATCAAGACCATTAATCCAATAGTTAAGCCTGGTTAGTGCCTTATAAAAATTGAATTCTCATATGCGATTACACATCTCCTTAATCACTTAATGGATATCGCTCCCACCCCTGTGTGCTCTGATCTCATAGTAGCATTCCCATAATTTGTCTCTGATCAGTTTACAAAGGTGTTGCCACCAAATTCCCCTGAATTATTGAAACTTACTGCAAATTCCTTTTGTTACATCCTTCCCCTTTCATTCTTCTACTACAATGGCACCCAAAGTCGCCCTTGTAGTGAATCTTATTCTCACCCCCCCGTGGACTTAGACCACATTCCGCTCGCTAACAAAGACTACAAGATAGTCGAAGCATAATGTGAATTTCACCTCTTTGAATTACGATGTTGGTTTCAGGATAATTAGCTCGAACAATTTGATGAAATAAACCTTTGGCAGTCCAGACTTCCTCTGTTTGTTTTCCCCTAGTCCTATCATTTTCTTGAACTATTTTTAAAATGCCAAGCCTCTTACCTTTCAAGTAGGAGGGCTATTATTTCTCCAAATGGTGAAATTCTCTTCCCCTTTATAACTGATAGCATAAATCAAATGCTACAGGTCCCCCATAGTGATTCCCTTACCCCCTTTCCCTTGAAGCTCTCAAAGAAATTTATCAGAAATTAACCTTCCCCCAAAGAGCTACAATTTTTGAAGTTTTCCTCCCCGAAGACTCTCAACTCCCTAAGAAAAATCCCCCTTATCCCTCTTCTAATTTCCCTCAAAGGACCAGACATATTAGCCTTGTCTTTTCATCCATTCTTGGTTACTATTCAAATGAATGGGTAGATGAGCCTATTCTAGGATTTCTATCCACCTTTTCTTCACTCATTGCATCTCTACTTCAAATAGGTGTCCCTACAACAACCACGACAATAGGAACATCATCTTCTACCGTGCTTCTCACATCAGTTGTAGATGACTCAGTTAAGTTAGCTGAATCCATGGAAAACATGTCTATACAGGGAGAAGAGCTAAAGAAGCTGAAGCAGGAGGTGAAGGTCCTACATGAATAGAGTACAAGGTTTGAAAATGCCTTCCTGATAGAAACACAGAAGTCCCAAACATTGTCCTAGAGATTGCAGAAGATGGAAAAAGACAGTGCCATGGGAAATACATTGGCACATGTAAAAGAGAATATCTAGAAAATGATCTTTGAAGACATGAAAGACATTTGGCCTTCAATCCAAATTATTTTTGAGCAACAGGTGCTGATTGAACGGTCTAATGAAGCCATCGAGCAGGTCAAAAAGAAATTGGGAAATAAACCCAATGAAGCCACTGAGCTCATCAAATTTCTTAACTCTAATAACAATAAGGAATTGGAAGAATTGGAAATTGAAGACAGAACTGAAACTATTTTGGAAGTTAGGAAAGTGTTGACTAAAAGAAATCTTAGGGGACAACTTGAAGAGAAGGGTCAAATTATGAACACTCGTATATATAAATTCTTCACCAAGCTGGATACCCTCTACAAGAAAGGACTTCAAAACCTGTTAGTTATTAATGACAAGCTCAACATGTGGTCGAATTATAGTGAGAAAATTACGACCAAGGCAAGAGATAGTTTAAAGGTTACAGTTGGAAGATTCAGTATGATAGGAAAGGCATTCTTGGAAGCATTGTCATATGATCTCGAAATTTAGTATGCAAATCCAAATCTATTCATCATCATGCTGACATTTGCCAAATATATTGAAGTCGACGAAGTGTACAGAAAGTTGATGAAGATGAATATCTCAAGTCAACAACCTGGGATAAACTTTGTGAGTTACTGGAGTAAGAAGTAGATTAGGGGGCACAACTCATCATGACAACACATGTAGAATTTGAGCTCCAGACAGCCAGCTATTCCACCAATTCAGTGCCACCACTTCAGACAACTCGAATTTCCTTGATATCATTGTAATAAGTTATATTGATTCAATTTTATTATTTTTAGATACATCCTAGTCATTATGACAAGATATTTTTTGTAAGTTAATTATAAATACTTCATCTTTAGAAGTATCAAGGGTTGGTTTTTGTATGAAGAACATTATTGTATATTTCTGAAGCATCAGCAGATTACTAGTAATACAGAAGCTCTTTCACAGGATTCTTGTGTCAAGTTGTTGGTGAAGTGCATCAATCTGTCTTATGTGTTAAAACACATATTTGTTTTCAAATCTAAATTATTCAATAGATAAGTAAATGACATAATTTGTTTAAATCTACATGCTGCACCCGACTCCGAATAATTTTAATGTTTTCTTCTAATCTTTAAATATATAATTCAGGGACCAATGCTCTATATTTGAAGTGAACCTTAAAATCTGTTCTTTCTTCTCCATTTCATAAACTAAAAAAATCCATTCGGTTTGGCTACCCTGCCCTGTGAGATCTATTTGTAGATGTTGCAGTCGATTCGTATTTTATGTAGCAGACTCCATAGCCCAAGGGTAATCTAGTTATCAACCAACCACTCAAATACAAATCAAACCTTAAATTTCATAACTAGCTTAATATTCAATCCAACAAAGTTAAATCTTACAGAGAAAGCCCTCTCTGAAGGTGGCAGGGCTAGATCCATACTTCCAAAGTTGGTTTGTGGTTACCTTAGTGATTTTCTTCTGCAACCTCAGAAAATTACTAAGTGCTAACACAATGCATGAAGTGAATCAACATCTAGCCCTAACAGAGAAGATCTAGGAGCTAATTAGTCTAAGGATTAGATCCATCTCTCCTAACATTCGAGATTGAATGAATAACACTGAAGAAACTCAACAAAGTATGTTGGCCCGATGAAGAGCCGGTGGCAAGTACAGATTGTCCACTAAATCGTTTCTTGGGGGGGTTCCCGCTCTGCTGAATGCTGGAGGACCTAATCCGTCTCCCAGGAATGGATCTGAGACGGATCTACTGTTGAGATCTCATGTGGTAGGGTGAAGTCCCACAGATCTTCACTTATCTGGAGTCTGGATACATATTGGTATCAATCAATCTCTTGGTGCCCCTGTTTGAAGGTAGTGCCCTGAAAAATGTCGTGATCCTCTATGTGGGGTCCGGTCTAATGGGAGGCTGAAGAATATGCGCTCAGAACCTGAGAGCCTCCTGCATATATAGGGCCAAACATCTCTGATCGAGATACCTGAAAAAGTCAGCGAGGGTACGAGAATCTCTTAATAAGCAATGAAATCTTCCTCTGATCTCATAGTAGACATGCCATCCAAGAATGAAGTGCACCTCAGTCTCCACTTCCTATAAATGACATACCTGTCAGAGTTTGTTTGATTTATCCACCTAGTGGTCTGTCTCTACTCGAAGTCTATGAGAACCTACTTTGAACTGGGCTAGAAGAATGTGAAAAGCATGCATCCAGTAGTGAAACATATATTGGCTTAATTGCTATGATAATATTGCATTTTTACCATTTTCGTATAGATTTGGTGTCATGAAAAATTAGTTAAACACTCACATTGTACACTAAAAAAAACCTGAAACATTCACATTAAATAAGCTAAACAATTTAAACCTATAATTCCAACAAATTTCTAATAAAAAATACTCCAAAAAATAAAACTATTAAAAATAAATATGTATTTTTAAAATGAGATTTTTAAATACCTAAATGACTTTTCCCTATAAAAATATATTTTTAACATTACATTTTTAAATACCTAAATAACTCTTACCTCTCAATTTTTTGTTTTGTAATATTCAAATTATATAAATTTAAGAATCCAAATCTGTAATCCAATTCTGTAATTCTCCACCGCCATACAACATTATTAAATAAAAATATCCTCGTTTAATATACCAGAATATCCCGATTCCAATGGAACTTAAAAGTCAAAACGTGTAACACCATACCCATTATTGACTTTTTCCGATTAGTCTCACTTAAAATTTCAACGCTAAGAAGCTTCTAGACTTTCACAATGGAACCTTCTTCTACCAAATCAAACCATGGTTAAATCAAACGCCGTAATCTAACCAGACTGCTTTAACGAGACTGTTTTTTATTTGAAGGTGTGAAAATTTTAGTAATAAAATTTGGTAAGAATTTTTTAAATTTAAATTATAATTGTTAAATTTCAAAATTTTAAGTACTTCAGCCATAATATTAAATTTATTTTCATCATCAAAAATAAAATTCAAATACTATTTCCGCAAAATTTCTCGAAAATTTTTAATCCAAATTCCAACCATTTTTAACCTTCCAAACCATTCGAATTTCCTCCCGTCGGTAAACGAGTCCAAATAGAACCACATCAAAAGTAACGCAGAGTTGAGAAAGACTCCAAAACCAACCAACGTGGCAGTTTCTCCTCCAAATTAGACCATGTTAAATCAAACCAGGCCAAAAGTAGTCCAAACTTGACCAAGACAATCATCTCATAGCATTAGTCTATAACGCGACTTTTTGAAAGCCTTTCCGGCGGATTTTTCCGGTCAAAATCCGGCAGCAATTCATTGGAATCCCAAGTTTGATAGCTAGTTTCTGCACAATCAATGGCTCCCAGGGGTTTTTCAGGGCGCTGAATCCAAATATGCAGTTAAAAAACCATTTTAACTGCTAAAAATCAGTATTTAACCTCATTTCTTCCGCCGGATTCCGTCACCGGAATCTCCAAAAAGTCGCATTATAGACAACTCCCATCTCATATCTTGACATCCAAGACGCACCCGACTTTTTCTGGGACCGTTGCAGCCAAGCCAACAATCTCAAACCCTAGAAGCTTACACATGTTGAAAATGTGCTCGAAATACAATCCTTTCAAATCGACCGTCGGATCAAGCTCTCATCAACAGTTGGATTTCGTTGGCTGTTATTAACTCGCACGATGTTTAAGTCCTCTAAATGGCATCATTCTAATCAAAAGGATCTTCTTGAAGCCGCCTTGAACGCACGAGAAATTTGACTAAAGGTGGAGGTGTGACTCGTGTGAGAGACCTATCTCCTATAAGTAGTGGCTGTGGAACTGTCCTGTTATTGAGGAATACACACTGAATATACATATCATACAGAGGCATTTTACACAGGTTAGAAGCTGTGCCCTCATTCGATCCGCGTATACTAATATATCAATCCATGGCGCCGTTCGAAGCTCAATTTAGGTCTCTGCACGTGGCTCCCCCGGCTTACTACACCAAGAACTCTGTCATCGTTCTCAACGTGGGTGGAACTGTCTTCCATACCTCCCCCTCGGCCCTCAAGAAGGCCGATCCGGGTTCGATTCTCGCTGGCCTCCTCGTCGACAGCCCTTCGGCGCAAAAACAAGAAGTGCCTTTTTTTGACCGAGACCCAGACCTCTTCGCGGTCCTGCTTTCGATCCTCCGGACCTCCAAGTTACCGTCCAAGAAATCCCACTCCTTTTCCATCGATGACATCGCCTCCGAAGCGCGGTTTTTCGGAGCCGAAAGCGCTGTCAGATCCGCCGTGGCGCCGCCGACGCTGGACGGGCTCGACATGTCGTTGAAGGAGATGATCGTCCCCAATGGCCGCGACAAACCCTCGGCTCTCTCCGCGGGCAATGACGGTTCGCTCCTTGTTGCGCATGGCAGCAAGATCTCCGTCTACGACTGGGCGCTCCGCAAGCAGAGAACTGTTCTGACGCAGCTGAATTGCATCGACACGCTTCATAGGGTTTCTTCGTCGATTGCCGTGGTGGGAGCTATCGATTTTGCGGGGCTGGACGTCTACGACTTGGGTCAGGGAGTACGGCGAGAGTGCATCAATTGGAAGATTCTTGAAGCCCCGGAAATTCGACTTCACGATCCCACTGTTCAGGCCGTGGCCTCGTCGCCGGCAGAGGGGTTGCTGTTCGCGAGCTTTGAGAGCAGCCGAAAGAATGCCAATACGATTCTGTTAATTGACACGGAATCGTTCCAGCCGGTGGCAGAACTTGGTCGCCAATTGGGCGGAGCTGCGGATTTAGAGGCAGCCACTAAATTGGAATGGATAGGTGGCCAGGGTTTGTTGCTAGCTAGCTCAGTCAGCGGAGGGGCATCTGGTTACAGGGGTCAGATAAAGCTCTGGGACATTCGTTCTAAGAATGCGGTATGGGAATTCCGGGAATCGAGCTCGGGGCCTTCTGTTAAGCAGCAGGAGTTGCAGACTGATTGCTTCGCAGATGTGATTGCCAGCGAGGAGCTTTGTGGGATTTTTAAGGTGGGTGTCCGATCTGGGTCGGTTTTCATGGCAGATTTGAGGCAGCTGAATGTGGCCGAACCCTGGGTGTGCTTGGAGGATTTCAGCCTGAGACCAGGTGGGGCGCAGAATAGGCTTCTTGGGTGTGGAAGGCAGGTTTTCTGTAGCCGTGGAGCGGACTTGGAGGTTTGGAGTGAAGTTAGTCTCAAAGAGAACAGGACTGCTCTCAGGCGGAGCTTCGTGGGTAAGCAGGGTGGGGAGAGAATAACTTCGATGGTGACTGGGGGAAATAGGATGTTCCTGGCGAGGAAGGATATGCAAGGGATTGAAATCTGGGAGAGTACAAAGTTGTAAAGGACCTTCTTTTCGAAAGATTGACCGTAAATAACCAACTCTATGGCAGGAAAGGGTTAATCATGGTTAATCATGGCTTTGTTGGATCGACCCTGTATTCAAGACCTGAAAAGACTTGTATAAATTATCGTGTTTCAAGGATGCCCTCAGATCCAAACAATAGCTGTTCCGTTTATTGGCCACCTCGAGATTGTCACTATTGCTAGCAAGTATGGAACTTGAGACCTGCAGTCTGCATATTTTTCACTTCGCTTGGTTAGACCACAAGCTTATGTCAGCTAGGCAAATCATGTAAAATTTTGTATTATAGAAGGATGATCCTGGTTAATCTCCAATGTTGTCTTTTCATTCTGTTGTCCTCTATTTGTATAAGGCACAGGTAAAAGATAGTAAAAGATAATATCTGGAAAAGGATCAATGAAGCCAAGGAAGACATTTGGCCTTCAATCCAAATATTTTTTAGCAATAGGAGCTGACTGGTCCAATGAATCCATTTGGCCTTCAATCCAAATTATTTTTTAGCAATAGGAGCTGACTGAATGGTCCAATGAATCCATCGAACAGGTCAGAAAGTAATTGGGAGATAAACCCAATGAAGCCACTGAGCTCATAAAATTTCTTAATTCCAAGAACAATCAGGAATTAGAAGAGTTAGAAATTGAAGACAAAACCGAAACGATTTTGGAAGTTAGGAAAGTGTTGACTAAAAGAAATCTTATGAGAAATCTTGAAGAGAAGGGTTGAATTATGAACATTAGTATACATAAATTCTTCACCAAGTTGGAGCCCCTCTACAATAAACTACTTCCAAACTTGTTATTTATTAATGAAAATCTCAGCATGTGGTCGGATTACAGTGGAAAAATAATGACCAAGGCAAGAGAGAGTTCAAAGGTTATAGCTGGAAGATTCAGTATGATAGGAAGGTGTTCCTCGAAGCATTGGCGTACGATCTCGACATTCAGTATGCAATTCCAAATCTATTCATCACCAAGCTGACATTTGCCAAATATAATGAAGTCAACGAAGTGTACAGAAAGTTGATGAAGATGAATATCTCGAGTGAACAACGTGGGGATAAAATTTGTGACTTATTGGAGTAAGAAGTAGTTGGGCACAACTCAGCATTACAGTACATGTAGAATTTGAGCACCAGACAGCCAGCCAGCTATTCCACCAATTTGGTGCCACCACTTCAGACAGTTCAAATTTCCCTGATATCATTGTAATAAGTTAGATTGATTCAATTTGTTATTTTTAGATACATCCTAGTCATTCTGTTTCAAGGAATTTTTTGTAAACTAATTATAAATACTTCATCTTTAGAAGTATCAAGGGTTGGTTTTTTTACGAAGAACATTATTGTATATTTATGAAGCATCAGCGGATTACCAGTAATACAGAAGCTCTTTCACAGGATTCTTGTGTTAAGTTGTTCGTGAAGTATATATATTTGTCTTATATGTTTATATTTCTTTGTTTATAGCACATATTTGTTTTCAAATATGAATTATTCAATAGATAAGTAAATGGAAGAATTTGTTTAAGTCTACACTTTGCACCCGGCTACAAATAATTTAATGTTTTTTTCTAATCTTTAAATATATAATTCAGGTAACAATACTCTATATTTAAAGTGAACCTCAAAATTTGTTTTTTATTCTCCATTTCGTAAACTAAAAGAATCCATTGGGTTTGGCTACCCTACCCTATGAGATCTATCTATAGTTGCTACATTCGACCCATATTTTATGTAACAGACTCCGTATCCCAATGGTAATCTAGTAATGGTAATCTAGTTATCAACCAACCACTCAAATACAAATAAAACCTTGAACTTCATAACTATCCTAATATTCAATCCAACAAAGTTAAATCTAACAAAGGGAGCCCTCTCTGAATATGGCAAGGCTAGATCCCAGTTTCCAAAGTTAGTTTGTGGTCACCTTGGTGATTTTCTTCTGCAACATCAGAAAATTATTGAATACTAACATTCTGGTGACCATACTGAGGAATAAAAAATAATCCTTCATTTCATCATCATAAGATTATTTCCCTAGTTTCTATATCCTTATTTCTATAAATCTAATGATCAAAACATTGGAAATAAAGGATTAGAGGTTGTTTTTCATTTTTAAAGATCTGGATCCAAAAAGAATTTATACCCGAGACAATCCTAATCCATACCCACCTGGAACTTTAGACAATCCTGAAAGGATACTAAGGAGAAGTTTAGTTGAAAGCTAGGGAAGCAATAGCCCCCTTTCAAGGGCCAATTTTCTTCCTGAAAACCTTGACACCATTTAAGATATTTAGTTCGACCTACCTTTTGAACACAATATTTTTAGGACTAGGTCTGAAACTTTTGTTGATCAGACAGTGGTTGATGAAGCCATTCTTCAACCATATAAACCAATAAGACCATTTTTTGAGCATGATTTGGATCAATAAGCCCTTCAAGAGTTTGAAAAATTACAGGATCTTGTGTCAACACTTGATCAGGATGTACATCAAGCTTACCTACAACAGTCTGTTGAACTTTCCTCTCTTGCCATTGCAGCATCCACTTCATCTTCCCAATCAGTTCATCCAACATCAGTGGGCCCTACCTCTTCTGTAATTTCTACTACTCATCCAGTGGTATCACAAGTAATAACTCAATTAATTCCCACAAATTCTATATCTACTCCTCCCTTAAGACCAAATATCATGGCTTCTTGCTATGCACCCCTGGTTTTACTTGCCCAATTGCATGATATGCCCCAAGACTATCAAACTAGGATTCTCCAATTTGATGGTACTATTGCCATCAATGCACAACATCACATAGATAGGATGAATGAATTTTTTGATCTTCATGAAGTAGATGAGAATGATGTAAAACTAAGGCTTTTTGCTTAAAGCTTATGTGGAGAAGTCAAAAAGTGGTTCAAAAACTTAACAACAGGTAGTATAACTAACCTTGTTGTTTTTCACCAATCTTTCCTAATTAGGTGGGAAAATAAAAAGAGTCCTTTGCAGATCCTTAATGATTATAAAAACCTTAAGAGAGGACTCAATGAAACTGCAGAAGAGTACTGTGACAGATTTAATAGGATTCACAATGCAATTCCCATTTCCATTAAACCAACCTCGGGCTTGGCCCTGATACATTTCCCAAAAGGATTTGATGTTGATATGGCCTATCAACCAAGAGAAATAGATCTCGCACCCTTAGGGGAGATGCAAGCAAACACAAATCCAAATTAAATGCTAATTTATTAGCCAAGAAATACAAGTTAAAGGCTAAAAAAAAAAGTAACAATAAAAGAGGAACCTTCATCTTCTGCTTCCACTGATTACAAAATAGACAGCCTACTGAGAACAATAGAGAAAATGATGGATAGGATCAGTATAGATGATAGGGCTCCTCAGAGAGAAAATCAAACTGGGCAAATAAGGAATCCAAACTATAGAAGAAATCAACCCCACATAAACAAAGGGACCCAAAAGGTCTAGACTAGCAGGTAATACCTCTTTTCCAAGAAAATTATACATATGATGAGTCTGAAGTAGCTGATGAAACAGAGGACACTCAAATAAATCTCATGGGAGTAGATAATAATGACTATATTTTTCTTACTGAGGAAGAACAAGACCTTTTCATGTTATCCCATAATGAAATAAAACCTAAAGAATCAGAGGATTACAAGAAATGTTTTGAGAATGCCATTATGGAAGTCCATAAGTAATACAACCTTAGGAGTAGGAAAACACCTGATACTCCACCAAAGAAATCAGCTGAAACATTTGCCAAAAAGAATGTTGAGATTCTTACTAGAAAGAATCTTGATGTTCTAATCTAGAAAAACTTGATACTACATCCAAATCAATTCAAACTAATGATCCCTCTACCAGCCAACTAGGAGATATATTCCAAAAAGATGTGGCTGATAAACAAGAAGCTTCCAATTCAAATAAAGTACAAACATCATTTAATATAGAAAATGAATTGGGAAAACTCAAAATCCCCATTCCTTTGACAAAATTAATGAATAAAACTGCTTATAGATCCCAGGTAATGAAAGCATTGATCATAGGAGAAAACGTTGATACAGTCAATGTATCAGATGATTAATCTGAAATACTATTTGGTACAAAAGTTGATGGCAAACTTCAGACGTACCTCCCTTTTATGTTAGCTTAACTATTCATGATAAAATCTTACACAATGCTATGCTTGACTCAGGGGCCTCCCACTTTCTTATGCCTAAAGTAATTATGGAGAAGTTGGGATTAGATATCACCAGAAAGTATAAATATCTATATTCATTTGATTCTAGTCAAGTTAAGTGCCTTGGACTTATAAAAGATTTATGTGTAAATTTAGTCCAAATACCAGCCAAAAGTGTACTTACGAACACATTTGTCGCTGATATCCCTCCAAAATATGGCATGCTTTTTTCCCATTCATGGGGAGCCAAACACCAAGGAACCTTACAAATGCATATGTCCTATGAAACAATCCCTGTCTTCGGTCAAAATAGAAGACTCTATAGAGAGAAACTTATGAAATTTATGGTCACCACTCAGGATAGGCCTAACAATTACCCTATATATTATATTCATTCTGATTTGGACTCATTTATTCTGTACAATGATATAAATACACAAGAACAAGTTCCTAATCATAATAAATTAGCGTGTTTCAAGGATGCCCTCAGATCCAAACAATAGCTGTTCTGTTTATTGGCCACCTCGAGATTGTCACTATTGCTAGCAAGTATGGAACTTGAGACCTGCAGTCTGCATATTTTTCACTTCGCTTGGTTAGACCACAAGCTTATGTCAGCTAGGCAAATCATGTTAAATTTTGTATTATAGAAGGATGATCCTGGTTAATCTCCAATGTTGTCTTTTCATTATGTTGTCCTCTATTTGTATAAGGCACAGGTAAAAATGAATAAATGTGAAAGTGATGCTAATTTAAGTGCCACTACTAGCCTTCTGGCTTTGCAAAGAATAAATTCACGAAATTGTGTGTAACTTGTTTAAATGCCACAATCCCTTTATGCTTGAAACATATAGTTGAATCATGTTCAAGCTGGTTTCAATTTATGTTAATTAGATTAGAGTGAATAACATAGCCAAACAGTACAATGGCACCCAAAGTCACCCTTGTAGTGAATCCTATTCTCACCCCCCCCGTGGACTTAGACCACATTATGCTCGCTAACAAAGACTACAGGATAGTCGAAACATAATGTGAATTTGACCTCTTTGAATTACGATGTTGGTTTCAGGATAATTAGCTCGAACAATTTGATGAAATAAACCTTTGGCAATCCAGACTTCCTCTGTTTGTTTTCCCCTAGCCCTATCATTTTCTTGAACTATTTTTAAAATGCCAAGCCTCTTACCTTTCAAGTAGGAGGGCTATTATTTCTCCAAATGGTGAAATTCTCTTCCCCTTTACAACTGATAGCATAAATCAAATGCTGCAGGTCCCCCATAGTGATTTCCTTACCCCCTTTTCCCTTGAAGCTCTCAAAGAAATTTATCAGAAATTAACCTTCCCCTAGAGAGCTACAATTTTTGAAGTTTTCCTCCCCGAAGACTCTCAACTCCCTAAGAAAAATCCCCCTTATCCCTCTTCTATGTTCCCTCAAAGGACCAGACATATTATCTTTGTCTTGTCATCCATTCTTGGTTACTATTCAAATGAATGGGTAGATGAGCCCATTCTAGGCTTTCTATCCACCTTTTCTTCACCCATTGCACCTCTACTTCAAACAGGGGTCCCTACAACAACCATGACAACAGGAACATCATCTTCTACCATGCTTCTCACATCAGTTGTAGATGACTCAGTTAAGTTAGTTGAATCCATGGAAAACATGTCTATATAGGGAGAAGAGCTAAAGAAGCTGAAGCAGGAGGTGAAGGTCCTACAGGAATAGAGTACAAGGTTTGAAAATGCCTTCTTGATAGAAACACAGAAGTCCCAAACATTGTCCCAGAGATTGCAGAAGATGGAAAAAGACAGTGCCATGGGAAATACATTGGCACATATAAAAGAGAATATCTGGAAAAGGATCTTTGAAGACATGGAAGACATTTGGTCTTCAATCCAAAATATTTTTGAGCAACAGGTGCTGATTGAACGGTCCAATGAAGCCATCGAGCAGGTCAAAAAGAAATTGGGAAATAAACCCAATGAAGCCACCGAGCTCATCAAATTTCTTAACTCTAAGAACAATAAGGAATTGGAAGAGTTGGAAATTGAAGATAGAACTGAAACTATTTTGGAAGTTAGGAAAGTGTTGACTAAAAGAAATCTTATGAGACAACTTGAAGAGAAGGTTCAAATTATGAACACTCGTATACATAAATTCTTCACCAAGCTAGAGCCCCTCTACAAGAAAGGACTTCAAAACTTGTTAGTTATTAATGACAAGCTCAACACCTGGTCGAATTATAGTGAGAAAATTACAACCAAGGTAAGAGATAGTTCAAAGGTTACAGTTGGAAGATTTAGTATGATAGGAAAGGTGTTCTTGGAAGCATTATCATATGATCTCGACATTCAGTATGCAAATCCAAATCTATTCATCATCATGCCGTCATTTGCCAAATATATTGAAGTCGACGAAGTGTATAGAAAGTTGATGAAGACAAATATCCCGAGTGAACAACCTGGGATAAACTTTGTGAGTTACTGGAGTAAGAAGTAGTTTAGGGGGCACAACTCATCATTATAACACATGCAGAATTTGAGCTCCAGACAACCAGCTATTCCACCAATTCAGTGCCACCACTTCAGACAGCTCGAATTTCCCTGATATCATTGTAATAAGTTAGATTGATTCAGTTTTATTATTTTTAGATACATCCTAGTCATTCTGACAGGATATTTTTTGTAAGCTAATTATAAATACTTCATCTTTAGAAGTATCAAGGGTTGGTTTTTGTATGAAGAACATTATTGTATATTTCTGAAGCATCAACAAATTACCAGTAGTATAGAAGCTCTTTCACAGGATTCTTGTGTCAAGTTGTTGGTGAAGTGTATCAATCTGTCTTATGTGTTTATAACACATATTTGTTTTCAAATATGAATTATTGAATAGATAAGTAAATGACATAATCTGTTTAAATCTACAAGCTGCACCCGACTAAGAATAATTTTAATGTTTTCTTCTAATCTTTAAATATATAATTCAGGTACCAATGCTCTATATTTAAAGTGAACCTTAAAATCTGTTCTTTCTTCTCCATTTCATAAACTAAAAGATTCCATTCGGTTTGGCTACCTTGCCCTATGAGATCTATCTGTAGATGCTGCAGTCGATTCGTATTTTATGTAGCAGACTCCATAGCCCAATGGTAATCTAGTTATCAACCAACCACTCAAATACAAATCAAACCTTAAATTTCATAACTAGCTTAATATTCAATCCAACAAAGTTAAATCTTACAGAGAAAGCCCTCTCTGAAGGTGGCAGGGCTAGATCCATACTTCCAAAGTTGGTATGTGGTTACCTTAGTGATTTCCTTCTACAACCTCAAAAAATTACTAAGTGCTAACATAATGCATGAAGTGAATCAACATCTGGCCCTAACGGAGAAGATCTAGGAGCTAATTAGTCTAAGGATCAGACCCATCTCTCCTAACATTCGAGACTGAATGAATAACACTGAAGAAACTCAACAAAGTATGTTGGCCCGATGAAGAGCCGGTGGCAAGTGCAGATTGTCCACTAAATCATTTCTTGGGGGGGGTTCCCGCGCTGCTGAATGTTGGAGGACATAATCCGTCTCCCAGGAATGGATTTGAGACGGATCTACTGTTGAGATCTCATGTGGTAGGGTGAAGTCCCACGGATCCTCACTTATCTGGAGTCTGGATACGTACTGGTATCAATAAATCTCTTGGTGCTCCTGTTTGAAGGTAGTGCCCTGAAAAATGTCATGATCCTCTGTGTGGGGTCCGGTCTAATGGGAGACTGAAGAATATGCGCTCGGAACCTGAGAGCCTCCTGCATATATAGGGCCAAACATCTCTGATCGAGATACCTGAAAAAGTCAGCGAGGGTACGAGAATCTCTGAATAAGCAATGAAATCTTCCTCTGATCTCATAGTAGACAGGGCATCCAAGAATGAAGTGCACCTCAGTCTCCACTTCCTGTAAATGACATACCTGTCAGAGTTTGTTTGATTTATCCACCTAGTGGTCTGTCTCTACTCGAAGTCTATGAGAACCTACTTTGAACTGGGCTAGAAGAATGTGAAAAGCATGCATCCAGTAGTGAAACATATACTGGCTTAATTGCTCTAATAATACAACATTTTTACCATTTTGATATAGATTTGGTGTCATGAAAAATTAGTTAAATACTCACATTGTATACTAAAAAACCTAAAACATTCACATTAAATAAACTAAACAATTTAAACCTATAATCCAACTAATTTTTAATAATAATAAATAAAAAAATAAAAAAAAAAAAACTATTAAAAATAATATATATTTAAAATGACATTTTTAAATACCTAAATGACTTTTCCCTATAAACATATATTTTTAACATTACATTTTTAAATACCTAAATAACTCTTACCTCTCAATTTTTTGTTTTGTAATATTCAAATTATATAAATTTAAGATTCCAAATCTGTAATTCTCCACCGCCATACAACATTATTAAATAAAAATATCCTCGTCTAACATGCCAAAATATCCCGATTCCAATGGAACTTAAAAGTCAAAACGTGTAACACCCATACTCATTATCGTCTTTTTCCGATTAGTATCCCTTAAAATTTCAACGCTAAGAAGCTACTAGACTTTCACAATGGAACCTTCTCCTACCAAATCAAACGCCGTAGTCTAACCAGACTGCTTTAACGAGACTGTTTTTGAAAGTGCGAAAATTTTATCAAACGCCGTAGTCTAACCAGATTGCTTTAACGAGACTGTGTCTTTGTAAGTGCTAAAATTTTAGTAATAAAATTTGGTAAGAATTTTTGTAAATTTTAAGCACTGTAGACATAATATTAAATTTATTTTCATCATCAAAAATAAAATTCAAATACTATTTCCGCAAAATTTCTTCCAAATTCTAACCATTTTTAACCTTCCAAACCATTCGAATTTCCTCCCCTCGGTAAACGACTCCAAATAGAACCACATCACAAGTAATGCAGAGTTGAGAAAGACTCCAAAACCAACCAACGTGGCACTTTCTCCTCCAAATTAGACCATGTTAAATCAAAGCAGGCCAAAAGTAGTCCAAACTTGACCAAGACAACCATCTCATATCTTGACATCCAAGACACGCCCGACTTTTTTCTGGGACCGTTGCAGCCAAGCCAACAATCTCAAACCCTAAAAGCTTACACATGTTGAAAATATGCTCGAAATACAATCCTTTAAAATCGACCGTCGGATCAAGCTCTCATCAACAGTTGGATTTCGTTGACTGTTATTAACTGGCACGATGTTTAAGTCCTCTAAATGGCATCATTCTAATCAAAAGGATCTTCTGGTAGCCGCCTTGAACGCACGAGATATTTGACTAAAGGTGGAGGTGTGACTCGTGTGAGAGACCTATCTCCTATAAATAATGGCTGTGGAACTGTTCTGTTATTGAGGAATACACACTGAATACATATCATACAGAGGCATTTTACACAGGTTAGAAGCTGTGACCTCATTCGATCCGCGTATACTGATATATCAATCCATGGCGCCGTTCGAAGCTCAATTTAGGTCTCTGCACGTGGCTCCCCCGGCTTATTACACCAAGAACTCTGTCATCGTTCTCAACGTGGGTGGAACTGTCTTCCATACCTCCCCCTCGGCCCTCAAGAAGGCCGATCCGGGTTCGATTCTCGCTGGCCTCCTCGTCGACAGCCCTTCGACGCAAAAACAAGAAGTGCCTTTTTTTGACCGAGACCCAGACCTCTTCGCGGTCCTGCTTTCGATCCTCCGGACCTCCAAATTACCGTCCAAGAAATCCCACTCCTTTTCCATCGATGACATCGCCTCCGAAGCGCGGTTTTTCGGAGCCGAAAGCGCTGTCAGATCCGCCGTGGCGCCGCCGACGCTGGACGGGCTCGACATGTCGTTGAAGGAGATGATCGTCCCCAATGGCCGCGACAAACCCTCGGCTCTCTCCGCGGGCAACGACGGTTCGCTCCTTGTTGCGCATGGCAGCAAGATCTCCGTCTACGACTGGGCGCTCCGCAAGCAGAGAACTGTTCTGACGCAGCTGAATTGCATCGACACGCTTCATAGGGTTTCTTCGTCGATTGCCGTGGTGGGAGCTATCGATTTTGCGGGGCTGGACGTCTACGACTTGGGTCAGGGAGTACGGCGAGAGTGCATCAATTGGAAGATTCTTGAAGCCCCGGAAATTCGACTTCACGATCCCACTGTTCAGGCCGTGGCCTCGTCGCCGGCAGAGGGGTTGCTGTTCGCGAGCTTTGAGAGCAGCCGAAAGAATGCCAATACGATTCTGTTAATTGACACGGAATCGTTCCAGCCGGTGGCAGAACTTGGTCGCCAATTGGGCGGAGCTGCGGATTTAGAGGCAGCCACTAAATTGGAATGGATAGGTGGCCAGGGTTTGTTGCTAGCTAGCTCAGTCAGCGGAGGGGCATCTGGTTACAGGGGTCAGATAAAGCTCTGGGACATTCGTTCTAAGAATGCGGTATGGGAATTCCGGGAATCGAGCTCGGGGCCTTCTGTTAAGCAGCAGGAGTTGCAGACTGATTGCTTCGCAGATGTGATTGCCAGCGAGGAGCTTTGTGCGATTTTTAAGGTGGGTGTCCGATCTGGGTCGGTTTTCATGGCAGATTTGAGGCAGCTGAGTGTGGCCGAACCCTGGGTGTGCTTGGAGGATTTCAGCCTGAGACCTGGTGGGGCGCAGAATAGGCTTCTTGGGTGTGGAAGGCAGGTTTTCTGTAGCCGTGGAGCGGACTTGGAGGTTTGGAGTGAAGTTAGTCTCAAAGAGAACAGGAGTGCTCTCAGGCGGAGCTTCGTGGGTAAGCAGGGTGGGGAGAAAATAACTTCGATGGTAACTGGGGGAAATAGGATGTTCCTGGCGAGGAAGGATATGCAAGGGATTGAAATCTGGGAGAGTACAAAGTTGTAAAGGACCTTCTTTTCGAAAGATTGACCGTAAATAACCAACTCTAGGGCAGGAAAGGGTTAATCATGGTTAATCATGGCTTTGTTGGATCGACCCAGCATTCAAGACCTGAAAAGACTTGTATAAATTATCGTGTTTCAAGGATGCCCTCACATCCAAACAATAGCTGTTCCGTTTATTGGCCACCTCGAGATTGTCACTATTGCTAGCAAGTATGGAACTTGAGACCTGCAGTCTGCATATTTTTCATTTCGCTTGGTTAGACCACAAACTTATGTCAGCTAGGCAAATCATGTTAAATTTTGTATTATAGAAGGATGATCCTGGTTAATCTCCAATGTTGTCTTTTCATTCTGTTGTCCTCTATTTGTATAAGGCTAGGGTGCAATGCCATATTTGCAAAATTCTTTGATATAAGATCTATATTATTTTGTTTGTATTCATTCAGATTGACAGCTCAAGCAAGTGTCCTCTGTAATTCATCAATTGTGAACTTCGGGAAAACGTTACTCTAACCTGTTGTAAAACTGTGTCAGAAGACGGTGGCTTTTTCTGCAATCTCCTGCTTAATTTTAGCTTCTAGACGAATTGTCAGATGTTATCTTTTAAGAATATCCAGAGTTTGACGAATTGTCAGATGTTATCTTTTAAGAATATACAGAGTTTGACGAATTGTCAGATGTTATCTTTTAAAATTATCCAGAGTTTGACTTTCAGTAGTGTTTTGAATGGATGGGAGATTGGGGGTATCATATATGAGTTTCCTCTCAAGTGGTTCTACCTAAGTATTTCAATGCCTGCTGAATTTATTGATCTATTTTCAACTTAATGTATGACAATCACGGATTTCATTTGTAGCAGTGCAAAATAGCATTGGAGGCACATAGTGCATTATTTTAAGAACTTGGAAATTCACTGTCATTTTCTGTATGGTAGAATATTCCGAAATTATTGATGCATATATTACAGAGGATGTTGTTGGGTGAAGAAGGAAGAAGTGAAATAAATACATTCCTGATTTGAGTTAGAATTTATTTGCTTCTTTGATACATCTTGTTTAAACATTAAGAAGCAAAGATTTGATGACTGTCGGTCAAGTGGGATAACCTGAGGGCTTCCTACTGCTGTAGTGTTTGTGGATGTATTCTAATGTAATTTCCTTCATAACGTTATTAGCAACATTCTTCACATCTAATTTAACTGGTTCATTCCTTCTCCAAACCATTTATGATCGCAAAAGAAAAAACAGAGGGGAATGCCATAATTTCATTTCAACTGTTTGCTTCTCTCTTGTATGAGGTTTCTTAAGAGCCATGCCCAGGCATGGATATCATGTTTCAGATTTAGAGGTTCATAGTTTGAATCCAACAGTAATAGTGCTAGGGAAGCTTAAGATTGCTCAGCATATCTATCATTAGGTTTTTGTTCCTCGTTATTATGAAATAGAGATGGCATTGGACTTATTTGCATTTGATGGGTTCAAGCTTTTTATATTGGACAAGGGAAAATGAAATGACAGCTTAACCTGAAGACAGTTTGTGAGGTGTTGACACTGTTAGATTGCTCAACCATCAAGTTGTATGATCCGAGGGGACAAAAGAAAAGAACGTCGAGTAAGCGACAGAGAACAGCAGACAGAATAGAAGAAGTGAAATGATGCTGCGATCTTGACACTAAAAGGGTTACCTCTAAAGACCGATCAGTCATACATTTGGGGCCGCAGAATAGTGGTCTTTAACTAAGGGATCTATCTGCATGCTATGAAGACACCTGAAGATACTTCAAGCTCGAAAAACACTAACCTAACTGACAATGTTAGAAGCAAAAGGAAGGAAATATCTCCTCAAACAGATATTAAGCACTGAAAAAAGAAGGATCATCCGGAATCGAAGGAACATATCAAGCAAGCCCATCCACATCAGCAAAACCCCCATCAAGAAACATGTTAGCCACTCAAACAGTTCATCCCTGAGTTCACTAATGATTTAATCTTTTTAACCTAAATTTTCTCTCATGCTATAGGCAAGATAGTGACCAACAACTCTAAGTCGCTCTCATAGGTCTTTGTGCTAGTGACTGTGGACTTTTCTCAGAAGACTTCTACTAACAACCCCAACATTTGAGCTACTTTTCTAGCCCAGACTGTTGGCCTCTGCCCAGAACTTATTACAACCTTCAGAATTATTCAAAGACATGATAACAATACTAAATATTCAAAATCAACCTTAGGATTAGGCATGAGCATCCCCAACCGAGACTGAAATTCTATCAAACACTTGGCATCAATGCAACTTACAGGTCTAGGATACAAGACATGGCGTAATTGACTGAAATAACTTATGAAACATAACCAGAAGGATCACCTCCTTTTCCATTGGACTATTATATCATCAGTTAGGTCTTGCATCCATCCATTTAACAATTACAAGTAAATATATAAAATAACCATGACATGAACCTGTCATTTAACCATGCTTATAACCAACATTAAACCATAGAAATATCAGATATATGACATCCATTAAAGCCACATATAAACAAGTGCAAAGTAAGAGAACTTATATTTTATTAACCATAGGAAAATCCGACCACGTTCGAGACTTCCATGTACCACCTAACCATAGACATGGCTAAACCAAATCTCGCTTTCAGCTAGTCACCCCCATGCCATATTCCAAGCATGAATGTGAGATCTCATAAAACAACCAATCCAAAAACAACCAAGGGAATCTAGAGGTTACACCATCTCCACCCACACCAAATCATGATCACACCAAAACCATTGCTTCGATCACAACCGAACTGAACTTGGAATGCCATCCTAAATCCATCACTATACTTAATGAATTTGTTGTCTCCTTATCTCTCAGGTTTTACCGCAATCCAATCCCAGATCACTAGGCCCTAAATGGAGACTCATCTCTCAATCCTTATTATAATCCAAACTCGGATCACTAGGCCCTAAACCAAGACTTCTCACTCAGGGTTTATCGTGTATCTCGACAAAATTGGTCAAGGGATTCCTAGGCCTTTGGGAATTAAAATTGAAACCACCTCTGCCTCAGATTCCAAAATTGATCTGGAAAACCAAAGCTCAAAAACAAAAATAAACTTCCCAACACCATGGCATCCAGAAAAACGAAAGCCTAGGCTGAAAATCACTGCCATAACCTAGCCAAAACATGCCATTGATAACAAGAGAACCATACACCAACATGCAATGCCATGCATGTCCAAACTAGCTAGGAAATCCCACATGCAAAAAGTTACTTGCAAGTATTCCTATTGAAGTTGCTTGATCCCGCTCTTCTTCCTTGATCCTTTCTTTCCTTCCTTTCCCTTTTCTTGTGTTTCCTTCCTTGATCCAAAGCTAGAGTGCTCCAAGAAAAATCTAAGTGACCAAGAGTGAGAGAGCGAGCTCCAAACTTGAATTGACAAAGGTTAGCGAAAGCTTGTCCATTGATCCACATAAGACTTTTTATTAATGAGGCCTATGTTTTCTTCATTTTCCTTCAATTTCCTCCTCACATGCAACTTGTGACCTTTCACCTTACTTTTCTCCTAATTCCTTTATTTTCATAAATAAATCAACCAATCTTTTTTTCTTTTTCTTTTTAATGCCTTTTCTTTAGCCTTTGCCAATTTTCCTTAGCCAAAACACACGTCCAGTGATTCCAACTATGATATATTTGCCCAACACTCAACTTGGAATAATCAACCCTTGATCGTGGTCTTATTTTTCCTTTATTAACTTTTATTACATGAAATTTTCACCAGGGTTGTTACATATGATTACACTTAGCATTTCGTAGCCATGCATGTTAGAGTAGGGTGCATTGCATGTTGATTTGTGCATAGCTAACATCATCATACCATTATCTCATGGTAGATAATTTAGGTGCATTTAGATAAGACTTGCATTCTAGAGTACATTTTATTTCCTGTATGATTTTATGGACTAACAAAAGTGTGCGTGATCAAAGGATGCCATGAAAACATGTTGCTCCATTTCCTTTGTCTATAATGTGCAGGTAACATATCTATAGTCCCAGGAGATTGTTGGTGTTCTCATGACCTCCTTGTTTGAGTACATCGATCATGCACTCTTCATGAGGCATCAAGCAACATTAAAGAAGTTTTGTTTTACCACGTGTATATGAGCAAAGTCTGCAGTGTATAGAAAACAAGATAATCCAATGCAATTTTACGTAACTAAGAAGAACAACAGGGATAATTGATTTCGAAGATCCTTGTGGAGACCAAAAGCAGAAAAACAGGAACAACTTCCTAATTTCCAGGAACAGTAAAGGGATGAGGCATCAAGGGCTAGCAAGGAGTTTCAAACCTCTACCAAAGCTAAACTGAAGAAGGCCATTTGTCAGAAAACGAGTTTGGATTGTAATAAACGCTACTACCAACATGATGAGGAGTTATACTCCTAATTGTTTTAGGTCTCTAGGACTGCCAGTTAACAGTCAGTTACATTTAATAGTTAGTTTTAAGTTTCAATAGGTGTCATAATAAGAAGAATTCAAATTCCCCTCATGTTGGAGGAGGAATCTCAGTTATATAAAGAGCTCTATATATAGAAGAAAATCTATTGTACAAAGGGTTGGAAATTTTCAGAGAAACTCTCATACTATGCTTTGTGTAATACTCTGTTTTAAGTAATACAGTATTTGGCTTTACTTCTCAGGGATCAGAAGGAATTCAATGTTCAAAATGTCTTGTACCGTGCTCTTCTCATTATCTATAGTGGTATGAATGTGTGATTACTTAGAAATCACTGATTGTGCTCTAATTTCCTTCATACATTTATAAACTGTGTGGTCCTATATGTTTTTGATGTATTCTCCATGCGTTGAATTCTAGATGCCCTGACTTCTATGTAAAGCTAACATTACTACATAGCTAACATTACTATCGTACTGAAGAATATTTGACTCCATAAGCCCAATGAATATTTTCTAATTGTTTTTCAACCATTTACACTTGTTCATTTGTTTAGTAGAGTTAGCCATCTTATTCATTATCAAAATCTTTAATCTTGTGAGAGAGCCCTCTCAGGTTGGGGAGGCTAAGCCTCAACCAAAAGTAGGTTTGAAAGAGTTACACAAGGTCTTCCTGATTAGCAGCCTATCAGGGCCAGGTTTTGTGATAACAGTAGGTTGATTATAGGAATTGATCACTTATGCTCGACTACATGTGTTCATACATATGTGTAGTTGATTAGACATTGCTTATACATGTTGATAGTTGCATGTGGCAATGTGTGAAATGGAGTAATGGTTGTTGTCATGCATGAGGTCACATTATACATTGTTGATATGGCCTTGCATATGAATGGACCCTAGCTAGAATGAATTTTATGTGTTGATACACTTATTTGATATATGTCTATATGTTGTTATAATTATGTTATATATGTATCACGTTGATTTGATGATATTGCAAACAAGGTATTCTCTCCGAATTATGCTAAGGTATGTTGGTTTATTGTGATTTGGTTTAGCTAATATAGTATGCCTTGCAGGAAATAGATCAGATGGTTAGCAAGGTGGTTGACTACGTAGAATATCCCTATACATCAGATGGGTAGCATGGTGTGGGGCATTCTTCTCACTTGGAAGACACATTGAGAATCCTGAAGGAAGAAATAAGGAGTTGCAAAGCAGACAATGACAAAAACATGCAGCCACAAGAGAAACAAGCAGAGGTGAATGTGGTACTACTTCAAAGTTTGTTAGATTTGCAGTGACAGGGACCACTTCGGATCAGCAATGGAAATGAGGAAAGAACTAATGGGGCATATGGAAGTAGGTCTCCTAGTAGACACAAGTTAGATAGATCTAACACGATCAGGGATGGCATATTGTTGGACACTTCATATAGGAGAGGTAATTGACAGAGGTACTAATCCAGTTATGGTTTTGATAGACATCATGATTGTCATCATCATCATCCTTACAGGAGGAGTGATAGGGGATACTTTCTAGATGAGTTTAAAAAGACAAATCCACCTACCATTGATGGAGAGATGAAGAAATCAATAGATGCAGAAGCATGGTTGCTTGGTATGAAGAAATTCTTCTGATTACATGATTATTCAAAAAAAGTGAAAGCAAAGATAGCCACTTTCAACCTCAAAGGTAAAGCGGATATTTGGTGGGAAGGTGTGAAGAATGTCAAAGGTATACATGAGGAGGATTTGAATTGGCATGCATTTGAAATTATCTTCAAGAAGAAGTACATAGCTAAGGAGTTTTATGAGTTGTGGATGGGTTCAATGACAAATGATGAGTATACTAGCATATTTTTGGAGTTATTGAGATATGTGTCTTACCTCGGGGAGGAGAAGGACAAGGTTCAAAGATTCATCAGTGGATTTTCTGTTGCATACAGAGACTGGATTGAGTTCGATGAGCCCATATCATTGGAGGAGGCCATCCGAAAGTTGAAGCATTGTTACGAGCAGTTGAAACACAAAGTTGAGCCCGATCATGGCTTGAAAAGAAATGAGAAAGCAAAAGGAAAATGGCCATGAAAGAGAGGAAGAACTCAAGATGCAAGTGAGAAAGAAAATGAAGTTCCTTACAAGAGATTCAATATAGCTAAGAAAGGACGTGGAGGGCAGCAAGCTAGAGGCCGTGGTAGGGAACCATTGCAATGTTGGATATGTGGTAAGGATCATCATAAGAGGGATTGTCCATAGTATCAGAATGGTGGTAGACCCCAGATCTACAATGCTCAGGAGAAACATATAGTTGGTGATGTTGGTCATAACATTCCTCATATCTATGCAACTGTGGACAATAGGTAGGTATATCATCAAGCATTGATCATTAAGATGGATGGTAAGCTTTGTGATCAAGTTGTTTCTATTTTGAATGATCTTGGATTTAACTATAGTTATATTAATCCTAACCTAGTGGATAAGTGTGGTTTGAGAAAAGAAGTGCATGTAGAATCTTGGTTGGTATAGCTGGCTACAAGAACAAAGAAGCCAGTTTACCATTGGCTAAGAGCTTGTGAATTTGAGTTAAATGGTATGCTTACAACAACACATTTGAATGTATTGCCATTGGGTTCATATAGTATGCTTTTGGGTATGGATTGGTTATACCTTCATAGAACGAAAGTGGCTTGCTTCGACAAGGCCATTGAGTGTGTGGAAGATAGTGGAGAAAAGAGGACTTTGCAAAGGAAGAAGAAGCCTACATTAGTGAGGATGGTTACCACTATGTAAGAAAATTCTCTGTGATGTTTGCAATACACATTTTTAGTGACAAGGGTAAGGAGGTTGAGGATGTATGTGTGTTAAGAATATACCCAGTTTTGCAGCAGTTTCCATATGTATTTCCTGAGGAAATTATAGAGTTACCACTTCATAGGGAGGTAGGATTTTCTATTGAGTTGGCGCCAAGGGTAAATCTAGCATCAAAAGAACCTTACAGGATGAGCACCCCTGAGTTGGTTGAGTTAAATTTACAGTTGAAGGAAATGTGGGATGAGGGATACATTAGGCTAAGTGTATCGCCTTGGGGTGCACCACTGTGTTTCGTGAAGAAGAAATATGGTACTCTTAGATTGCACATTGACTACAAGCATTTGAACAAAGTAACAATCAAGAACAGGTACCCTTTGCCGATCATAGATGATTTGTTTTATCAGTTGAAGGGATCAGCAACGTCACGTTCTCTAAGATCGAATTGAGATCGGGATACCATCAGGTACACATCAAGGAAGAGGATATCTTCAATATTATGTTCAGGACCAAGTATGGGAATTAAGAGTTTTTTGTTGTTCCATTTGGTTTGACTAATGCTCCATCTACATTTATGTGTTTGATGAATAGTGTGTTGCGTCCTTATCTAGACAAGTTTGTTATTGTATTCATTGATGACATAATGATATATTCTAAGAATGAGGAAGAGCATGCTAGGCATTTAACAGTAGTTTAGGTTGCTAAGAGAGCATAGATTGTATGCTAAACTTAGCAAGTCCACCTTCTTTCAAACTGAGGTACATCACTTGGGGCATGTTTTTTCCAGTGATGGCATAACAGTGGATCTAGAAATAATAAGGTCCATTATGGAGTGGGTAGCTCCTAAGAATGTGGATGAGGTGAGATAATTTATGGGATTGGCAAGTTACTACAGGAGTTTCATCAAAAAATTCTCACGCATTGCATATCTTATCACATCATTGCAACAGAAAGGTAAGAAGTTCAAATGGACAAAAGAATGTGATGCTAGTTTTGAGTAGTTTAAGTAGTTGTTGACACATGCACCAGTGCTAAATATAGCAGATCTGAACAAGAAGTTTGTAGTGTGTACATATGCTTGCAAGAGAGGACTTTGTGGAGTTCTCATGTAATAAGGGCAGGTAGCGCGCTATGAGTAATGAAAATTCAATGATCATGAGTAGAACTATCCAATACACAATCTTGAGCTAGCAACGATTATACATGCATTGAATATGTGTAGGCACTATCTTCTTAGCGAGAGGTTTACATTGATGAGAAATCATAGTGGGTTGAGGTATTTGTTTGATTAGATGAATCTGAATGCCAAGCAAGCTAGATGGTTAGCTACCCTTAGTGAGTTCGATTTCATGATCAAATACATCAAAGGGAAGGAATGTTACACAACGTTTTGTCATTGTCCCTGTACTCCCCATTCCTTGATCTTGGAGGGCCTCTACAATGAACCCTATATGCTTTCCCTTCATGAAGAAACTCCCATTGTGTCCCTCTTCATGAGCATAACAATTCCCTTTTGCACAATTTTCCCAAAATATTTTATTTTTCCCAGTTTATAAGATCGGCAGTAATGACCCTTGTCCTCCTCACACCAATATGTAGGGATTAACACTGTCCCAAGCACTGACCAGAGTGACTAAGCCTTGTTCCAGTGACTAAGCCTTGATCCAGTCAGAGTGACTAAGCCTTGTTCCAGCTCTAGAAGCTTCGTAACGGAAGTCTGGTAAATGGTTGAGCTGGATGGAGTCAAGAATGTTAGTTTGGGCTCCTTTCCCCTATAAGGATGGAACTACCTCAATAGATAAGACATTCTCCCATGAGAAGAGGAACCATCTCCCATCCATTCATGCTATATAAACCTCCATTTTTCCCAAGCACAAGCTAGTGTTAATGTTGGTGTGCTAGTGCTAATTAAGTTTGGAGTAAACAACAAGCTATTCATAGTTGTAGCTCTCTAGTTGTGTGTGAGGGAGAAGTGTGAATTTGGTTGAGTGTGAAGCCTAAAGGGAAGAGCCTTAAAACTATCATTGTTGAAGCCATCATGGAATGCTAACGGAAGTGTGCAGGAACCTGGTTTTGTCGAAGGAGAACAACAACATCAAGACAATGGTTGTAATCTCATCTTGATTAAATATATATGCAACTAGAAATTGATTTCCTACATAATGTGTCATCTCACATGTTTATGGCTTAATGTTTCTTGACTTGTTAAGTAGGTTGAATTACAGTTTGTCTATTATCACAGTTGTTGTTTGCTGTTGTTTACTTGTTTCAAGAGTTCGAAGAAGGAAACAGGGGATAGTTGGAGCAAGCAAGCAAGGTCATCACCAAACGGGATATGCGTACTAAGAGGTAGGACCTCTTAATTGGTTATAACCTAAGGAAATATTCCATAGAATGTATTGGTTGTGGCGATACCCATTATCACGCTAGAGGAATTATTTGTGTCTGCACTCATAATTTTACTTCACCACAAATTAGTGGCCATACTGAGGATCCAATCCTTCTATTTGTTTGCTTGGAATTCCATGGTTTTGTGTGAACTTTTCTAATTTCTCCATTTCCCTTTAGTTCTGTTTGTTTTCCTGTGCTTAGTGGTCTGGGTTTGAAATTCATAGTAGCAAGTCTGGTCCCCACTTTAAAAAAAAAATAAAAAAATCTTAGCATCCTCGCTTAGCATGCTTAATTTGCTGACAATCACCCTGATTAGTGTGATATGCTGAGAAACAGTCACGCCAACCCCCTTCTAGCACTTGTTGTCAGTTAGGCAGTCACCCTAATGCATATAAGTGAAGATTAGGGTTTACCCCAAATCTTGGCCAATGTGTTTTTCTCTCATGATTTCGACCCTATAAGATTTTTAGACTGTCTTCTCCTTGACTAGAAAGCTGCTTTTCATTTGGTTTGTTTGCTTATTGATTTTCCATATTTTCGCTTGATTTCTTGGGTCATTAGATGGTTAGTGACACTAGGGCATCTATATTGTCATCCATTCAACTGATTGTGAACTCAGTGAGTCAAGTTGTTGGTGCATTTTACTCCTTGCATTTCATTTATGGTCTTTCTACGGCTTTGACCTCCATTACACAAGTTTGAAAATTTTTCGTTTGCTTCTCTAAATGTTTCTTTTCCGGCATGGATCACATTACTTGTCTTGTTTTTGGTAAATTCATCATGTGATTAGTTTGAAAGAGATTCTCTTTTCCTCTTTTCATTTGCTTGAGAATTTATTATCTTGCAAACTTTTTCATTGAAGTGTTTTATGAGAAAATTCATTTTGTCATTTAATGAAAAGTATAAAAGTCTAGTTTGTTGCATCAATATGTTGCGGTAGTTAGCATCATTGAAGACTAGGATTGATTTGGCATTTGAAAAGGAAAATAATTCTCTTTTCTTTTGAAAGGACTGTTAGAGTGTACTTGTCAGGAAATTAGGAATTGGAATATATTTTTCATTAGTTTATTTTATCAAAACATGAAGTAGTGAAAAACCATTTTGCTTACGATTGCTTGATTGTTTGCATTTGATTGTGTGTTTTCTACCCTTCCTAGTGTAGAAAATTCATTGAATTGAAAGGGTCTTGTCTCATTTAGCTACATTTAGGGTTTTTCGAGTCACATCGCTAAGGCCTGAAAATTGAGACATATTTCAAGATAAACTTTAAAATAAACTCAATTAACCTAAGGCACATTTGAAGCCTAACGATCACATATAGAAGGTCTAGGCTAGAGATGTGTTCCAACGTCTTTAAACCTAGCAGTTGTCGTTCGCTCAACATTAGAAAGTGCTAGTACTGATTTGTGCTCCCTCTACCGTCGAGTATATAATGGGAGACCCCTCTAGGCTACATTCCTTTATCCATAGGAAGCCAAGTCAACCGCCTTGCAAAGTTGATACACCAAACACAACATTTGGGGAGATTCCTTGTCCGTACTTATCGATTCGTCGGGAGGTTTCTGTAGTTCACAGTTGCTTGGTAATCCTTTTTACCTAGATCATCCAGAGAAGTGATTTGATCTTTTTGACTCATTAAGTTTAAAATATCATTCGAGTGCTTGTCCTTTCAATCTCATTTCCAATTGAAAGTAATAGAGTCATCTTTGTTTCTTTCTCGACTCTTAAAATATGAAAGAGCATCGGTCTATTTATGCGCCTTAAAAAATTGATTGCCCACAATCGTATAACATCCTGTTAGTCTTTTCTAGACCAAATCATGAGTTTTCACTAAACAAAATTTTAAAGCCTTGAATTTGATCTCTCTCTTTTCTTGCTAGCTAAGACAAGGTCATTGTGGTTGAACCATCTGGTTCACCTAGTTCCTCTTCCTCTCCTCCATCTGAAAGATTGTCTGAGGAGCCTTTTCCTTAATTACCAGAGTCACTCGAGGACCAAGGTGTTGAACTCGAAATCATTCTGAGTATTCAACCTTTTTCATCTCGTCCTCCACCTACTTCAGATACTGGGTCACCTACTGATTTTGGCCCAGAATCTCTGAACAATCCCATCCAAAATCCTGAGAGTTCATCGACTACTGACGGTCAACTTGGACTAGTTATCTATCCTCTAAATCCTTTTTTCAACCTTGTCGTGATATCACCGCAGTGTCTGTACAGTGCGTACAATCAACATGGTGTTCCTTTGGAATTATCCCCTCATACCTCTTTGGTCGTTTGTTGTTGTTTTTTCCCAGTTATGGAACCCAAAGGCGATGCTCCAGTCACCTCTCCGAATGAGTTAGAAGTTTCTACTCCACACACTGTTGAGGAGGAAGAACATCCATTTCCTCCTGAAGATTTCCCCTATACAGGGAGCATTCCCATCAATGTGTATCGTGAATTGCCACTTAATTATGTGTCTTTGACACAATTGGTTTCAGGTACGCCTAGTGCCTCATCACTTTACCATAACCCTATTTGGGCGCCTGGTGCCATGCCTACTACAGGTCCATTCATTGCAAAGCTGACCTCCCAACAAGTCGTTACCTCAGTCCTAGTGCAACCCACTATTCTGAACTCTCTTGTATCATTCATCCTAGACACCCGTTCGGTTCAACCGACGGTCTCAAAGAATGTTACTGTTAGTTCTTCGATCCCTCCAGTAAGTGGCCAACCCGTGCCACTGCCTGGGGTGCAAAATCTAAGTGTTTTTATGGTGTCAGGCACCACCAATGTGAGTAGCTCATAGGCTCACATGGTTGGCATGAACCAGCTTTCTTCTGGAATTATTCAAAACCCTATTGGTCCTGTTGGATCAAGCAATGTCTAGTACAAATAGGTTCAAAATCCCATTGGTCCATCTCGGTCAAGAAATTTCTCGTATCAACACCCTTATGAGGCTCAGGTTTCGTACCAAACTCCTTACGTTCCATATGGTTCTCAAGGAATAGTCAATACACCTTATGTCCTTCAGTCTGGGCAATACTTTTAGCCTGGCTCATCCACTTTTCAGGGTGGCTGTCGCTAGATTCAGTTCAGAAATTTTCTGGGCACTGTTCAAGTACCCTTGCAACAACAAGGACAACTTCTACAACAACAAGGGAAACCTTTGTTGCAGAAAGGGTCGTCCATGCAATAGTAAGGGAAAATGATACTACAGTAAGGTCTAATACAACAAATGCAGGGGCAACCCTCGCAACAGTTGCAACAAACCATGCAGCAACAGATGTAGTATGCTCCGCAAACCTGCCAACCTTTGTCTTCGTAGGGCCAATCTCTACAGCCTCGAGGAAAGCTTTTGTAGCCGCAAGGTCAACCCTTGCCACAGTAGAACAAACCCGGGCAACAACAACCCTTATATACATATCAATAGGGTCAGCCCTTGCAAGGACAAGGCCAGGGTCAAGTCCTGCAGGCCCAAAATCCTAGTGTCCTAGGTCAAAAAGTACATAATCCTTTTTCTCAAGGGCAGCAGGTACATAATCCTTATGTCCAAGGGCAACAAGTGTACAATCCTTATGTCCAAGGACAACAGGTCCAAAATCCTCTTGTTCGGGGGCAATAAGTTCAAAACCCATATGTTCAGGGACAAAAGGTACAATATCCATATGTCCAAGGTCAATAGGCTCAACAGCCTCTTAACTCGTATGTTGCTTATCAACAACCTATGACCAGATAGTTCCAAGGTGTTCAAGGTCAAAATCCTCCATAGGGTCAAGGTAACCCGCAATGGGGGAAAAATCAAATGTCATATGGCCAAAATCCCCCACTATGAGGCCAAAATACTTATTAGTAGGGATGGGCTCCTCCGGTTGGACCCGCTTATCGACCTCTGATTCCTTTTAATACTCAATTTCCATTCTTGGCCACAGTAGAGTTGACAGATGTGTCTTGCCTTACGAATGATCCAATTCTTCATTCGCCATACTGGCCTCTGGTTCCGTCCAAGATCCTAAGAAATTGTCCTAAGTTCAATGGTAAAGAAAAAGAAGATCCTCAAGCCCATGTGATGACATATCACCTCTGGTGCTCTTCGAATTCTTACGTTGACGATTCTATTCATCTCCGCCTTTTCCAACCAACCCTCACAGGTTTTGCAGCCAAATGGTACATCGAGATTCCTCGAAGTAATTACCATGACTTCAACTCTTTAGCCATGGCTTTCCTCATGCATTTATAGTTGTCAGTTTGCTATGAAACTGGCACCTATTTGCTCACATCGCTTAAGCAAGATACTACAACACACATCTGTGATCACATCGATGAATGGAGTCGTAGACGTTTCCTGATCAAATTTGAGATTGTTGATCAGTTTTTCACTGAATGGTTTACTAAGTCATTCATAGCTCCAATTCCTTGCGATATAGCTATGGGTGGATGTGTTACTGAAGAACAAGCCATTGCCAATGTCCAGTACTTAGATCTTGTTTATTATAGTCTGGCACTTTATATGAGTTATTACCCAATGCTCCATGGCCATCATCTGATCCCACGGAATCAAAGTTACAGGCTACACATCTTGTTGATGGAGTAATTGGTTCAGTGTCCTAGACCCCTGCTAAACCTTTTTCCAAATAGAAATCAGTCTCAAACACTGCTTCCAATAGTTCCTCCCAGAACCCATATGGCCCTGGTAAAACCTTAGAGGTCCACACTGTCTGTAGGAATTTACAGGGTAAGTTCCTCAGAAAGAACACCAAAAGGACACCGCTCACAACCAGATCTCAAATCAATACACCAGTATTTTTGACGTGGTTAAAACCCTCAAAGAGGGAAACAGTCCACGGCGTGCGCCAACGTGGCTACTACAGGCAATTTATTAATAAAAGAATGAAAATTTACATAAGCTTTCTCTCATAGACGGATTACCCAAACAATGACCCTCCATGCACTTTAAATAGAACTCATGGACCAATCGGGTGTTAAGCCACGGATCAAGTGTCGGTAATACTGAGGAGAGAGTGAACCGTCGGATCACTACATATCGTGACCGTCGGATTGTAAGTTACAAAATGTACAACGGTAAAGAAACACACTTTACCTAACTCTATACCTAACTTTATACTAGACCAAGTTGAAATTAACTATTTCCTATGTGTCGGAATATCCTAACATGCCATGTGTCATTGTTTCCACATTCAGCCCTGAAATTTCTAAATATGAAACCAAAGTTTGTTCTCTTTCAGTCACATTTTACAGAATTCAATCCCTATGCCTAAAACAAAAGTTATGACGATTTTCCCTACATCACTTATTTAAGACTAAATTATGGAGCAGGGAAAAATCCTAACTTCTTCAGACCATATCTCAAAAAATATAGTGAACCAAGATCTGCAATTTTGGTACAAATTTCACCATGATTTCAACTCCACGTGGTTGAAATTTTAGCTTCTTAAGCTTCTTATTGTTAGGGTCCTATATTTCATAGGATGACTTGATTGTAGCTATAATGTTTTGTATATGAGATGTTGTAAATAATATTCCATTCTACAAAATATTTTCCAAAGGAAAAGAAAAAATAGAAAAGAAAAAGAAAAATGGGATATGAAAAATATATATGTGAAAAGAAAAAAAAATCAAAATCTGAAGAAAAAAATGAAAAATACCCCATTAAAATTATGGATGCAAGTGAGAAAGTCAAAGTGCCACTCAAAAATGAAAAATTGCTTTAGAAGTACCTTAAAAAAATTTCAATAAAGTGTGCAGTTTATTTAAATGCCACAAAGAAGTAAAATAGTTTCTTTAATCACAAATCTTAAGCATGATTAAGATAGATTAAACAAAATTAGTTTAGATTAGTGAATAAATCAGCCACACAGTCTAACTGTGGTTGAATTAGAGTAAGGAGAATAAATTCAATTAAACCACAGTGTTTAAACGTAGTTAATTATGTTTTAATGTTAAGTTTGATTGCTAAAGTTTAACCACAATTTGATTTGTAAATAAATTATTTGATGTGACACATTTTTTTCGCCACATGATAAATTTGAGGTGCATGTTCCAACAACCCCGATCCACCCCGCACAGATCAACAACGGGGGATTGTCTTCAACCCCCTCTCCGAGCCCCTCCAAGGTTAATCGGTGGGGGGGGGGGTGGAATTCAAAAATGTGGTAATCCCTTGAAACATGGTGGCTCAAAAACATTTTCCACCCCCCTTGCTTATTCCCACTTACCACTCCATCCCCCCTCCGAAAACTACTATCTCACCTTTCCCACTTGCACTGACCATGGACCCCATGTCTGCTCCCACTCCACTTACATCTTGCGAAGTGGAAATATCATCCCCACCTTATTCCTACATCATCCCATATGCCTCCATTGCTTGTATGCCACCTCAAACTTGTGAACCCCATTCTTCTCCCACCAAAACACTCTCCCATCACTACTCTTTCCCCAATAAGATGTTGCTATCAGTAGACCATTGTTAATTAATGCTTTCCTATTTCCTGCGACAATGGACCCACTCCGTTTAAATGTTTAAATCACAATGGTAAGCATGTTTTCTATATAAGCCACCAGAACTTGTTACCTCACTTCCTTTCTCCATTTTATGATAATAGGTAAGCGGGAATTTGCAGTGCACAACCTACCAAAACCAATCTATTCCAACATTCAAGTAGTGACCAGCATAATTAGCTACTACAACCAACTACCTAGCCTTCAATTTGCACTTGGGCATCAATTTCATAATTGTTTGAAGCAAAAGTATCTTGACCTCAGTGACAAATTGGGCCTGTAGGAATCTTCCCTGCCCCAATTCATCTTCCCACGGACCTATCACTTTCCCATGGACCTAGCACTTCCTGTAATTCATGCCCTAGTGCCAATTGCGCTACATCCCCAACCAAAGGGAAATTGTGGCCCATAATGGTGATATCCTTTTCATCATCACTGCAAAATCTGTCTCTTAAATGCTAAAATTGCTAAATTCTAACTCTCTGAAGCCATTTTCAGTTGATTCCCTCATGGAATTTTACAAAAACCTTACCTTCCCATAGAGGGCCAATATTTTTGAGATTTTTCTCCCATAGGATGCCCAATTACCTAATAAAAACCCCCCTACTCATCCTCTATGTTCCCCGAGATAACTACATAGGCAATTATTTCATGTATACTTAGCTATCAATCCGATCAGTGGGTTGATGAGGCCATTGTTGGTTTCCTATCAGTCTTTACAACTAGTGAGAAACCCCCTCTTTTCAATTACAGTGAGTTCATTGTAGACTCAAACCATGACTAACTACTCAAGTTCTCTACTGAGGAGACTTTTAAGTATTCTTCAGTGTTGGTGTGTTTTTTTATTTACCATCAAGTAGATAGGTTTTATTTCTATTTAAATAAATTAGATGATCAGAGTAATCCATAGTTTGTAATCCTTTGGACCTCCCTCGTGAGGAAAAATTCTACCGAGTACACCTTCTCATATTATGTTGATCAATTCCTATATACAACTTCCATCTTACTAAATAGTGATGTAGAACCTAAGATAGGACCAGAAATTCAAAGAATTTTTCATCACATTGAGAAAACTAAAATAGGGGATTGGTATTTGTATTCAAATTATATAGAAATCAAAGTTTATGGGTGTGATTTCCCACCCTACAGGCTTCCTAAGTTTGTTCCCATGAGAATCTTCTCATTGGAATATATCAGGCAGATGGTACATATGGATTATTTATATTTTGTAGCAGAAAAGAAGAAGTCCCATTTCAAGATCAAGGCACAGGTGGGACCATTTATTTGTAAAACCAGGGTAGTAGGTAAAGAGGAGGATTTACTCCTTAAACAAATGAACTTAAAATGGAGCTTTACCTGGTCATATGACCCTTTTGGAATCATCTCCAACCTGAGAGTGAAACAAAAAACCACTCCCTACACTCACACTCCGAGACCAAATATAGAGAAGTTCATGAATCAAAGTCAATGGGAGGAGAACACACTTCATGAGGCAGAAGAATAGGTCTTATCTACAATAACCTCACAGACTCCAGTACCTCAAGAAAAAAACATAGGAGACCAAGGGGTGAGGCTTCCCCTCTAATGACAAAGATTGGAGTTAAAGAATTTATAATATATAAAAAGAAGCACAAAATTAGTTCTCAACTAGTTTTTCAGTAGGAGGATGAGGGGCAGGCCACCATAGTCCTAAGAAGCCATCATGCTTCCATAATGAGAGAAGATATCTTCACAATATCTCCAACTTCCTCAACTTCCCAAGATCCCTCAAATACAACTTAGACATCAAAATTGGTTCAAGACTAGGATGAATCAAATTTTTTTGCAAAATACAAAGAAATTAAGAAGAAGAATGAGTAGCTCAAGGCCTCCACATGCACCTAATTCTGGAAGAAAACAACCTCTTCACAACAAAAGCTTCTTTCATTCTTTGATATAGAGAAGGGGAAAATGGAAATTGCATTTCTTCAAGCACAGATCCCATTTCCGAAGACTCCAACTGATTCTAAGAAATTTGTTTTCTTCTTTGATCTTGAGCACTATCACCCCATTGACCAAATAGACCTGCATAAACAAAATGGAGAAAATTTGTACTCTACCTTGACCAACACTACCATGACAACTTCCAAGTTGTAGGCCTCACTCCAGAACATGCAGTCACAATTAAAACTTGAAAATATTTCATTTTTGGCTATGACACTAGGATTAAATCATTAGAGGACCTAGTAATTAATCTGAGGTATGACCTTGTTGTAGCCAGCAACAACCCCTCTTCTCATTTGGTGTTATTCGGTAATACTAAATGAATGGGGACCCTTAGTTAAAAAATCCAAGAAAAACAAAGTAGTGCTTAAATTTCCTTTCCACAAATAAAGTTACTATCATAAGCTTAGGAAGCCCCTTCGAGAATCTTAAAATCTAAGTTTATGATTCAGGAAAATCGCATCGCAAAAAGATAGCGGGATGCCACCTTACAAGCAAAATTCCAATATTTGCGAGATCACGATATGCGATAATGAACAAATATCGCATCGCATTCAGCATAGCTTACATGAAATACTTCAAAATTCGCCGATATGCGATGACGTTGATCGCATGATCGCATCTCACAGGAAACAGGTTAACGAAGTTTATCATACATAACATTCCTACGATCTGCAATATTGCGATTTCGTGATGTTGCGATCTCGTTGATGTTGCGATCGGCGATGTTGTGATCTCAAGATGTTGCGAAGCAAATCGCAAAATCGCTCCATTGCAGATATTTCGGGTGTGCCATTCAAGAAAAGTATTTTCCATAAACTGACACATGTTTATGCGCTTTAAATGTTAATAAAGGAGTTAGTTGTCAGTTATTAATGGAATATGGTTGCGTGCTTTTCAAAGGATCATTTCACGTAAGGTGGTACATTTGGTATGTCTGCAACATTTAAAAATTTCCCATCACCCTTCCTTGTCATTCATTTTTACTTCACTTGTGAATTGCAGGAACAAAGAACAAAGGCCAACACAAAGCAATACACAGGATAAAATGGGAAAGAAAAGAAAATCTCCAAGCTCCGAGGAAAAAGAAACGGCGCCCTCGTATACAGATACAGCCTGTAACAGAGACGCGGGAATTGCTACGTGGGAAGGCATGTATAACCTGCTTAAAGAAGAAAATCCCAAAGTAATGGAAGTTACTGCTACCGCAGGCTCAAATAGTTCTTCTGAAGCATCCCTTACAGAGCTAGCTTTCTCATTCTTGCATCAGATAGCAACACGGCCCAAAATTCTCCCATACACGGACATGGTCAAGTGGATACTAGATAGTGTCGATATCAGAAATAGACAGTTCAAAACTCAGGGACAAGGACTCATCGGTTCATTCGTTGTGCAGGATTTAAAGCTCATGTATCATCTACCGGAGCCACACGCAACTTATAACAAGCAATTTATGGAGAAATTTGTAAAAGAAAATTAGGACCTGGCAGAAACCACCAAAGACTAGTCTAGGAGGGACGAACCGCTGAAGAAAGATAAACATGGTATGTACAGTATTGGTTCCCTTACCTCCCCATATTGCTTTGTTGCTGCCATGCTCTGTAAAATATTTGGAATGCCAGATATCAACAAATTTTCATCTGAATGGCTACCATTATTGGATGCTGCCACGAATGCCACTATTGTAGATTCGGCCAAAATCTTGTCTGATAACCTATTCACAGCCATTGTACGTTACCGGTCCAAAAGAACTGCGGCTCAGAGAATTTATCCTCCATTTTACCTATCTGCATATGTAATGGATGCAATATGTGATGTGTCTAAATTTCCTGTGATGGGTTGGAAGTGGACAACTCAAGACCCCTTACCCATCCATGTCTATCATAAAGAGTTATGGGACTCTCAATTCATTCCATACTTCTACCAGATTTGTCATGGAATTATGCTACCCTTGTACAGAATGTTGTATGATAAAGACCCTCCGAGATGATCGCGTGAAGCCCAAGTAGACATCCTCCCTGTCGCAAGATGGTTCGGGGAGGAATTGTTTACTTATTTCAGGGTATTTGGAAGTACTGCTCCCCCTCATGTCCTACCCTTGTATATCCTTGTTAAACTCTTGGCTCAAGAGATTGCCTATCAAACCTACGGAGAAGGTGGTCTGACTAAATATTTGAAAGACCAAAAGAAGGCTATATGGCCACAGTTTCCTGTGTCATGTGGGGCCTTTTCACTATTCGATGTAGGCCATGCATTCACAGAAGTAAAGAATATGACGTGTTTACAGTTATTCAAATTTTCAGCAAGACCATTTGATCCTAATGAGGTTGCCCAGAATTTCACCACTGCAGTCAAGATAAAGGTGTTTGCTGGGGAAACAAATGTATTCGATGATATATTCCAATAGAAAAGCACGCTTGAAGAAATTCTGCACGCAGCTTAATGGAAATTCTCTCCAGAAGAATTCCAAAGGTTCAAAATATATAGGGAAAGAACGTTAGCCAGTATTCCTTTAGAGAAACTACACCTAAAACCCTCAAGAGAACCAACTCCAAGTGTTAGTCTTAGTGGGAGTTCAAGAACTAACAGGTCTAAATCCAAGTCTGAAAAAGAAATGTTTGAACATTCTAAAAAGATCCGGAAAGGAACAAGATATGAGCAAAGGGTTAGTAAAGGATATTGCCCAGTCAATAGAACTTCCACATCAATAGGTTATTGCCTCCCCGCAAAGAGATCCTCCCCCTCTCGTCATTCAAGCACCTCCAGTCATAACCAAACTAGACAAAGAATGGGAAACCTTCAACGACTTGATCAATATTGAAGGGCAAACCATAAAAACACCTGTGAGTAATGCACAGGTAACAAAAGAAGTAGTCACAAGCACAGTCAGCAATGTCCCAGATATGGAGCATATTCCTATTGCCCCATCTTCTGAGCTTATGCTCAAAATAGAAGAAATTCCTCCTCTTGATGTATTTTATAGCCCACAACACAAAGCAGTAGTAAGAAGACAGAAGAAGAAGAGGAAATTGGAAAACACACTCTCTCAAGACGCAGAACGATTTGACATTCTGTGGCAAGATCCAACTAACAATCCCACTGAGAATCTCACCAAACTATCTCAAATTGCAGGAGCATATGCCTATGAAACTATTGATAAAGCATTTTAGATATAGCAGTTTCTAAAAGAAAAGGAAGATCTGATACAAGTCTTGCAACAACAATTGCAGCAAGATAATGCTAACAATGAAGCACAAAAACAGCTTGAAAGGTTACATCAAGACTTCCAACAAATGCAGATAGGATATCAGAAAAGTTTGGATGAGAAAGGAAATCAGTTACAGGATCTACAAGAGATGCACAAGGACGATCCTAAACTTATAGAGTTTATCACAGAATCCATTTCCTTGAATGAACAATTACTACAGCAGCAGGAAGTGTTGGGCCAAAAAATATCATAGTGGAACTATTATTGTGAAATAAGTGATAAAACCACTCATCAAGTTGTAGAATTACGAAGTGACTGTGATTCAATTGATAAACGGGTGACTGCATATTTGGCTTGGCAAAAAATAGATGAGGGAAAAAGAGCAGGTGCACCAAGGATAAATGAAGACCATAAAGGCATGCTCTTTAACAAATGGGACGAGCAAATCAGGGAGGCAGAACAAGCAGCAAAAGGAGCGGGCCACAGCAGCAGCTAGTATTATTGATTGTGTAAATGAAAATTTGCACGGGGGAAATCTGATCGCAGAAACCACTCCAGGATATTTTCCTTACGCACAGCAAATACAAATAGATTGGAAGCAGAAATCTCAAGAAAAGGCAAAAGAAATTCAAGGGTTAACCAAGTTAATCTGGGATTATTACTGGGCATACTTGGTAAAGCCACATAGCCAATGGATGACTCTTAAGTGTATCATCAATTTGGCTGAGAAAATGGCGTCAGTTCTTGTTGATTATGTTTTCTCAGCTCAGCTAAAATCAGAGGCCGTCCAGCCGACTCTTCTCCAACAAATGTTGCATACGTGCGATTTCAAAGACCAGATACATAAGTAGTTTTAATTTTTCCTTCAACTTTAGTTTCAATTTTGTTCTATTTGCCTAGAAAAAGGACGGTCATTTAAACTGCATCCTGAAATTTTGTAATAAGTTATTTTTAGTTTTAGTTAGTAGTATTTAAACCCTTCTCATGCATTTAGAGAAGGGTCCAGAAATTTGTCAAAAACGTGTCCTCGGAACATGCAATTTTGCACCCTCTGAGGAGGTTTTGATGAATGAATGGAATACGATTTGTTAATGTTTGAATTTAATATCTGCTATTGATGTTGCACTTCTATACTCTTAGTGGATGTTAGATCAAGGAGAGATAAATCATTGTCGCTTGAAGCTCATGAGTACGACTAGTTATAAATGGTACTTTTATCTCTTAACCATTTCTGCTTATGTGTTAAAGTGATATTCAGTTTTAGTTGTTTATATATTAATGCGTGAATGCCTAAGTTATCATTTGGCACTTTTGTACGGTGATAGCTATTTATTTATGCTTAATATATGAATAGCTCAATATGTGATATGTTTTTCGCAACTGTTTCGTCTAACTTTTTATACGAAGTGGTTCATCTTTATTGAATTCTTTTCTCATAATAGCTGAAGTATCTTTATTACCAGTTGTTATTTGAAATCTTTTTAGATCGCATAATAGAAGAATTACACCCTGGGTTAGTATAGACTTAGATGTTTTCTGCTTATTAGAATACAATAGCATAGCACTAGATTAAAGTTAGAATTAGAACATCTTAATTAGGAATCGTTAGATCAGAAACATCAAATTCTACACACACACACTCATGAATTCGGAAACTTGTCCCATATCCCCAGTCGGACCCGCTATACCAAACGGATAAGGAGCTGCCAAACAAGGTCTGGACCAGGTGGGTATCCCCCTTGTTGTAGACCTGATTTTCGGGGCTTCAACATACTTGGCGCTAGAAGGAGGGCCTAAAACATGTTGTCTGTTGGAGTTTTATTTTTAAATTGTATTTAAATTATGATGCCTCCTCTTAAACTTCCAATTTGGAGTTGTATCCATGTACATGCATCTTCCAACACTCCACCCGAAGTGGTAAGACTCTTGTCTCAGGTAAAATTCAATGGTAAGAGAAATTCTTCTGATTTTAATCATGCCCTTCAATTTATTCAAAATGTTTCAAATTCTAATTTTCTAGGAATTGATGAAGGCATTTTATGCAGAATTTTTACTCTCACATTTGTAGCAGAAGCTAGAAACTGGTGTAGAACCCTTCTGGTTGCCTCGATCCACAGCTGGGATCAATTTTTCATGATTTTCATTTGTAAATTTGACCACTATGATTATGATAATGTATATGATGAGATTGAGTATCTACGAAAAGAAAATGAGTCTATTAGAGATTTTAATATTCGATTTCATTTGAATTGTTTAAAATTTGATGCTGAAAATGAACCCATAAATGAAGAATCACTAGATTGTGTTGATCATAATTATCCTCTGCCTCCTATTCCCGATCCATATGAAATTAGTCCAAGCTTTGTTCAACTTCCCTCTGAGATAAATGACAAATCTAATTCAGATGTGGAAATAAGTATTAATGAAAAGGTTTCGCAAAGCTTAGAAGATATTTCTGATCAAATATAAGAAGAGGAAAGCATCAATTTTGGAAGAAGGGTCGACCTGGAATCTGAAAGCAACTTTGAGAAAAATTCAAAAAATATGATCGCTAATCAATAAATGCAGACAAGAATCAAGGTAAGAAATAGAATACAACCAGCTGTACAAATTTTTGAACCTTTCCATGATCAACAAATGCCAAGAGCGAAGTAGCAAAGCAATCTTCTTCCAAAAAACATGAGTACACAAAGGTATGATCTGAAACCCAAAATTTATGATGAATATAATGCACAAGAATTCTCAAACAGAGACATTTTTAAATGCATTATTTCAGATTCACACTTTTCTCTCTATCCTGATATTTTTAATGATGATAATTTCCCCCCTCCCGGTATTAACAATATGTCACGAAATATAGAGGTTGACTTAAATGAATCACCATTAAGTTTCTTTCAAGATATAGAACCAATTATGGAGCATTATTTTGCCATCAATAAACATGAAATGCTTGTTCCTCCTTGTTTGGATATACTAGATGAAATTGAAGAGAAATCTAGAATTTCTTGTGAAGTCATTTATAATAATTACTTTGACATTGAAGATGTTGATTTATCTCGAGAAAATCATCAGAAACTTCAAGTAACATCTGAGAATGAGAGGTACTTTAATTTAGAAATCATTTCAACCAATCCTCGTTCTAAAGCAGCAAATCATCTTCATGATTTCCCTATCCAAGAAAGTATTCCAGTCTATGATTCATATCGTACTCAAGATTTCATGCCTATTCATAATCATAATTTCCTTTCTAATTCACAAGATGGAATTCGAAATTACACAAATTCCATAATTCTGGTCAGTCCTTGTGAAAGAGAAATTAATTCAAAACGATCCCAATTGTGTTATAACACTAGTTGTACAGATAGTGATTTCATTCTATTCTTTTTTCACCCATTTTGTATAAAACCAGATTTATTTTCAGATTTTAATTTTCAGACTTTTGATATATTACGCTGGCATACTGAGCACCTAACTATTAGACATTCAAGTGATGTATTGCCCTATTGGAAAATTGATTTTTTTCAAAAGAATGTAGAGCTATTTCAATTTCAATTTCAATCAATGTCAATGTTTTACCAAAAACTTCTATCCTATCCAAGACAATATCAACAAAAGGATGTATTTTTAGAAATCTGCCAACAATTCAATTTAATTAATATTGTCCATTTCATTTGAAAGATTTCCATCCATTCTTCATTGATCCATTTAAAGAAATATATTTGGAAAGTTTTCTTTCATGGAAAATTGTCAAAAGCTTAACCTTCACACATAACATTAATAATATGTTTCAGACTGTTAAATCCAAAAATTCATATCTTCAATTTGGCCTGTCATCTCTTCCCTTGAATATTTATCAATCCTTAATAGAAATCCATCCATAGTTTTATGATCCAATAGGTATTCAATTGGAAAGAAAATTTCATAAGAAGGAGATTTTAAACAAAATTCTAATAATAGTTGTACATTCTGATTTCACATTTAATGTTCTCAGTTCAGCAAGAATTTTATTCCTAGTACTAATATTTGAACTATATATATGTGCAGGAATAAAAATGAGAGAATGGTTACACTGGAAATATGACTATACCTAGTCAATTTCATGTATATAGTTAGAATACGAGTAGAATTAATTTAGTTAGTTTGTTATGTTGAGAGTTTATTTTTAATAATCTGCAGGTAAAAAATAAAGGAAGTAATTAGCCTTTTTCATATCATATAAATATCCAAGGGAATAATTACCTCACATCTTTCTTAAATATATCTTCCATAATAAAATTTGTTGTCACTGGTTACACTAGTGATTTACGAAGAGACACCAATTCTCTTTCAAATTTTGATTTTTTCACCTGTATAAATAGCAAATCTTTTGGAAAATTGATCTTTATTATTGAAAGATACAATTAAAGGCTCTAGCCTAGATATGATACTAGTTTCAACTTCATAAAGTTTGATGAAACCAACCTTTAGTGAAAAATTTGTTTTATATCAGTGCAATGAAAGGTATCAATAACAAAATAAAGATTCTCTGCAGAATAGCTATTCCAAAAACTCTACTATTGTCGTCCAGAGCTATCTTAAGGAAACAATGATTTCCTCCCTACTAAGGAAATCACAACTTTCAGAGGAACAATCCAAGGATACACTTCATCTTGAAGAATGAGAGGTCTCATCACGAGCCGGCTTATCATAATCACAGATATTATAACTTGCTGACTTTGTCAAATACTGCACACCACAACAGGGAAATGACTCAAGATTGTTACAATCAAAAGGCAAGGGGTCTCATCACGAGCCAGCTTCTTTAGCAAAGTTATAAATCAAGTAAATGATTGTGTCACAAATTGGTTATCAAACCAAGAAATTGTTCTTTAAGAGTAAAAGAAAATCAAAGCAATAAGTGTGGATGTGGATTCTTCTTTGAGTGTAGGTTGCTTTAAGTAGGATACAAGATCATTGCTGGGTAACAGGTAACCCTGTCGAGGCTATAAATACCTGCTGGTAGCAGAGGCTCTACCTATGACAAATGAGCATATTTAAAACTGGTTTACAGAGAAGACTTTGTTTTATCCTTACAAACCAAATAATGGCTGATGTAAATACAAGGACTAGCTAGAGAGAGTAAATAATCAAAGTTGAAAATAGTTGAAACAAAATGTCATTGACAGGTTAGAGCATAATGTACTTTATCTTTCCATAATAAAGTTTAACTTTCTAGAAAATTTTCTGTTTTGGAAGTTTATAAAATTCAATAGAAAGACAGAGATAACTGGTTCTTACAAGTGAATCGCCAAATGTTGTAACGAGCAATAACCCCCCCTTCTCATTTGGTGTTATCCGATAATACTAAATGAATGGGGACCCTTAGTTAAAAAATCCAAGAAAAACAAAGTAGTGCTTAAATTTCCTTTCCGCAAATAAAGTTACTATCATAAGCTTAGGAAGCCCCTTGGATAGTATTAAAATCTAAGTTTATGATAAGGTAAAGATCTTCAGGAAAATCACATCGCAAAAAGATAGCCGGATGCCACCTTACAAGCATAATTCCAATATTTGCGAGATCACGATATGCGATAATGAACAAATATCGCATCGCATTCAGCATAACTTACATGAAATACTTCAAAATTCACCGATATGCGATGACGTTGATCGCAAGATCGCATCTCGCAGGAAACATGTTAATGAAGTTTATCATACATAACATTCCTTCGATCCGCGATATTGCGATTTCACGATGTTGCGATCTCGCGATGTTGCAATCAGAGATGTTGCGATCCCATGATGTTGCGATCTGCGATGTTGCAAAGCAAATCACAAAATCGCTCCATCAGATCTTTCGGGTGCGCCATTCAAGAAAAGTATTTTCCATAAACTGACACATGGTTATGCGCTTTAAATGTTAATAAAGGAGTTAGTTGTTAGTTATTAATAGAATATCGATGTGTGCTTTTCAAAGGATCATTTCACGTAAGGTGGTATATTTGGTATGTCTGCGACATTTAAAACTTTCCCATCACACTTCCTTGTCATTCATTTTTACTTCACTTGTGAATTGCAGGAACGGAGAACAAAGGCCAGCACAAAGCGTTGTGTAGGTAAATCCCCTCTGTGGACAAAGGTGATCCCTCTAGCCTAACTGAGGTCTAGAAACAATCAAGCACGCTAACACGCAGGTCCTAATTGCAAAATAAAGGCCAAGATAAGAGCCTACCTCGAATCCAACGCTTATATTTGCAGAAGTATTGTCACTTCCGTTCTTCCGCTTCAGCTGGTCGCAATCCTCACGATCTCTGTGAACATACACATGCACAAGAAAAGGACAAGACAAATACAAGCATAAAATCCAGGAAATGCAACTATGTACCAGTCAGAAAAGATACAACTCAAACATCATAATCAAAGACACATGAGTGGAACCATAATGATAGTCGTTTATCTTATTAACAAAACAAAAGAGAATACAACCAAGTTCTGACGTCAAGATCCTCCTTTGGTTGGGTCCAGCCAGCAAGTCCTTCAAGCATTCACCCTTGAAAGTAGATATCCCAAGACAACTCTCTCTCTCACACAAGTTTACACTATATGGAAACACTTCACAACCTTCCTTAAGCACTATAGAAATCCCACACTTAAAACACCAGCTGCCTATCAAGCTTACAATATTGTCAGCAATGCTCTAAACACAATCAATTCCAAACTCGCAGCTCATGGCAATGGTGGAGGCTTAAATAGGATAAGGAGTCTCCATGAATGGTGTGAGGATGGGCTTCTCTCCAAGGAAGGTGGCTTAAATGATGAAACAAACATGCCAGAGAAGGGAGGGCGACATTTACAAGGCCAACAACCAGGTCTGGAGTCATCTGGAAGGCTAGCTGTTAGAACAAATTCGCCCAAACTGGATCATCGCAGTGCATAACTGCACTGGAGCGCTGACATCGCTGCTAAATAAAAAGGCTAGTCATATCAGACAATCAGACATAAAGAACAGCGCGTTGTCACATGAAATTCAACCAGTGCAGGAAAGGGGTGTGCTTCCGCGCTGGCGGCACATTGAGTCTGTTTAGCAGCACCCATCAACGCATTTATTTTTAAAACAGTCGCAATGATAGAGGAAACTTTGGAAAAGTGGGTCATTTAGACACATTAGAGAGCATGAGCATGATGAATTTGGTCTCATGACACAGTAGGGAGAATGACAGGAAGACAGTGACAAATTATTGCGTAACAGATGCCCCCTAAAGCATGAAGCCCGAGAGAGTGGGAGGGATGAAATGCTTTACGGAACTGGCCGAACTGGAACACCACCAAGAAAAACCTGCACGTAGTACAACTGATAGCTCAAGTACATGACGTACATGGTATGGGCGCAGCCATCCATAATAGAGTACATATAAACTAGATCCGAGCCATCCGATGAGGATCAATGAATGGACTCAGGCATGGTCGCAGCCATCCAATGAATAAGTCATGTAGTGATTACAATAATCCACAAAATGCAACCCGAATCTCAATATACACAATCCGGGGTCTTGCGCTCCAACTCGACCCAAACACAGTACAAGTTCAAGCATGCGAATACATGAGTCGAAGTCGAACATGCGAGAACATCGTCTGATTACCAGTCATTGATGAAAACCGTTAACAAACACGAGAGGTACCATCAATAATGACAATGGTCCTTAAGGTACTATAGGTACAATCCACGGCGTGTGAATCAGTGAGCTGGTGTCAAACACCCGTAGAATCGTCCGATCGGAGGCCAATGATGAAAACCCCGGGTCGAACACGAAGAACCTACCATTGAAGCATGCAGGCTCTAAGGCACCTGAAGGGAGTCTCTAGGTCATCTTCCTGGATAATGAGCTGAAGTCGACAGGAAGTGATATTGATTGAAGGTGGGCCACAATGTTTCCCACATCATCGACATGAGACAGGGAGGGATAACATGTTTTGTGCGAGATATCAGAGGGAGGTTGAGTATTCTGTAGAGGTCAACTTCTCTTGAACATATTGACGGCACGACAATGGATTTGGCAGTATTTGATATCAAATGATCAGTGGGCATAACGACAAGACGATGAGCAGATGAATGGTCAAATAGGATAACCCAAACCCACAGAGGCAAGTGTGAAACAAGATGAGATGTCCCCACCCAGACACGAATGCAGACAAGTGCCATGTTCAAGAGCGACATACTGCCGACGACGATGATTATGGTAACTTTATTCCCCCACCATTTCTGGCGAGTACCCTTGTTATTTTTAGATGGCAAGCTTAACAAGGATAGCATATGCTTGAGATGCGTCATCATGATGAAACCCGATGTCATTAAAATTTTAACGAGTCTGACAAAGGAAAAACTCGGCGGCTTTTCATGTTTAGAGAGTTTGAAAAGACAGCAAAAAGGAAACTCCAGGGGTGTCCTTTTTCATAAAGTTGTGTCTCTCGAGCCCGAAAAAGTATAAAACTATGCTCGAAAGAACCGCCCGGCCATTACGACCGAGGAGTACTTTTTGTAAGTAGTGACTTTGACCCGAAAAAGTAAAAAGGCGATCAAAACCATGTCACTTCATGACCATTAACGAATTCGAAACGACAAAAATCCGGCGATCTTTTTTAAGTTTAAACGGTCGGAAAAAGAGCTTTAAAAAACGACCACCTCTCTTTGCTTTTTGACGAGTCGAGAGGAAGACTCGGCTATCTTTTCTTATTTCACGTTGAAAAAGAGCTTAAAGTTGACGTTTTAGAACCAAGTGTGTATAAAACCGTTGTAACTCCACCAGCGTGATAATTTGCACAAGGGAAAATGCACGAGTAAACCTGTTCGAAATGATATAGATAGCATGCATTAAAACATAGTAAAACTACATCGGAAGCAAGCATATGGTAGAAAACCACTATAAAAAACCCATATGGATTAAAATGATATGTAATTTCAAAATTTTACCATAAATAGGAGGGTAAATCAAAAAATTTTACCATTGTTACCATTTGGAGCTTTGGAGCTGTGAGGTTAACGAACCAAATTCCATCCCGTACGAGCACCGAAGATCCTGCAGCTTGCACCAGGTAGGTTCATTTCTCCCTGTGCTCCATTTTGATGTATTTTTGCTGCAATTTATCGGTGGGAAGTGGTGGTTTGGGCGGATTTTTTTAAGCTCATTCCGCTCTCGCTCAGCGCGGATTTCCCTATCGGGTCTGCGTTGATCGGGAAAAAATTGCACTAACCACCCCCGGATCAGCGCGGAAAAGTGATGTGCTTCCGCGCTGACCCGGTAAAAAATAACACAAGTTGCCATTATCAACGCGATTGTTTTAAAAATAGTCGCGCTGACGCCGCGCAACACAATCTTTAATAAATGAACGTGTAAAATTTTATGAACATAGCCCTAATAAGATTTTTTGATCATGCAGGGCATAATGACGTTCGTTTGGCAAGAACGTGCTCATGATAATGAGGAAATAGCGGCTTTTGCCGATGCTGGGTGCCGTAATGCAATGCAGGCATGCGTATTACTCAAATTCTTCCTAACTCCGTGTCTGCGAGCACAGCCTGACCTTCTGGAGTTCCTAATCAGGGCCTGGAATCCCATTGATGGGAAATTTGTGATTCGAGGCCATGATATCGAGTTCGACTACACTAATATCTATTTCTTGACCGGGTTGTCACGCCGAGGTGAGATGCCTATTCTGGAGGGGCAGCGACCCGGTGGTAATACTTTAGACATGCCGATGGCTCAGGTGTGCCCTCGGGCACGCAAGTCACGGAGAGGGAAGGTGGCAATTCCTACGGTGGAGGACATCGCCCTTCGGACTATACTCTTTATGGTGACTCGGGCAGCAGGCTCCTTGGCCAATCATGAGGACTCAAAGACCCATCTCCGCTTGGCTCTCGAATGTTTGAACCCAACCATATTCAACTGGGCAGTAGCAGTAACAGCAAACATGAAGAGACAACTGACCAACTGCCGATGAGGTGAGTCGAAGCAGTTTGGTTATGGGTCGATCTTAGTCCCGCTCAGGATATGGTCCTGGACCCATCTAGGGGACCCCAAGAGACGAGGGCCACATGATGGGGCCAAGTCATGCCACGAGGAGGTGGCGGTCGACCAGTATCATGGGGAGTATACTTCGTAGAATGGCTGGAGAGGCAGACTATCTTCGTGGAGGACTGGCCATATGTCGGGAAAGACTTCCGTGGAGATCCAGACATGCCGCTGCCTGCTGGAGAGCAGGGGATGATGGTGGTAAGACACTTGATCTCATTTTTTAATTTTTATTTTTATGATGTTTTTGATTTTTTCACATACATGTCCTAATGACAAGCGCTATGTGATGCAGATGTGGGACCGGCGAGACCCCTTGGCTTGGCCTCAGAGCACGGAGGGATGCTCAGGGCATTAGAGCTCTAGACATGGCTCCTCTGGGAGATGACACGGTAGAGACCATGATACGGAACCTCGAGGGTTTGCTGGTTGGGATGCCACACTACCAGGGGATAGAGGAGGTCCCCATAGCGGCTCAGATCCATACAGTGGGGGTAGAACCTAGGCTGCACCGCCTTTTGAGGTGGGTGGTGTGAGCAGCTGCGACCCATAGGGAGCAAAACCCACCATAGTAGATATCTAGGTCTTTATTCCCTACAGATGATTTTTTGAGAGACATTTGTCTTGGATGTACAGAGAACACAGACTCTATCTAGACATGTACACTTATTTTTGAGCGCCTCGGTGCGCCACACGATCTATATATA
>APFE030498729.1:20216-44968 GCA_000404065.3 Pinus taeda | reverse complement strand
GTTCAGTGATTTCTTTTTGCACTTGTTCAGTGATTGTTGAAGTGTTTTTGGTTGATTTTCGAGTGACTTGCTTCTTTCTTGCTTGGAATTCATTTTAGCCTTGTTTGAGCTTAGATCACATAGCTCGTACAAGCCTTTGTTTTTCTTTTGGTTTGGAGAACTATTTGGGTGTCTTGGGAATTTCATTGTGTTTTCATTGAGTGAGTTTATCTCTTTTACTCAGTGTTACTATCTTTCAAAATAGTGCATTGTGCCTTTGTAAAAGAAATCGAACGAATCTCTTTTGCGTTCAATAGTTAATGGGAATGGAACTTTTCATTGATTTGTATTCTTGAAAGAAAAAGTTCTATTTATTTGCCATTAGCTGCATTAGGCTGTTTGATTGATTGTGCTCATTTTGTTTGATTGAAAATTATTAACCTCTCGCAGTTAGTATTCATCGAACGAAATGGTATTCTTTGGCATATAGCTTGCATCCTGGCAATTGTGAAAGATTACATACGGTAGGACCTGAAACCGAAAATTAACTGAAGATCAACCATAAAATAAACCGAATAAACTTAAAAACGCATTGGAACATAACGCTCACATTCTAGAGGTCTAGGCTGGAGACGTGCTTTGGCGTTGTTAAACGTAGTCACTTTTGTTCTCGCATTAAGGTTGGGTGATTCCTCCTTGTGTGATTCAACTGTGGTCTAGTACAGACTTGTGCTCCCACGTACTGTCGCATATATATGGGGAGACTCCACTAGGTTATCATCCTTGATCCATTGGAAGCCGTGTCTGCCGCCTTACAAGCCGTAATGCACCGAACACAACATTCGGGAAGATTGACTGCAGTACGGAAAGTCCTTGGTTTTCATATGATTGCCAAGGTGTATAAGCAGTTTTACGGTTGTCTGGTAAACACCCCTTGCCTAGTTTTCTCAGAGCAGTTACGTTTTGATCCTTTGACTCCTTAAAAGAAACAGGCTCTATTCAGGCATTGTCACTTCGGCTCATTAAATGGTCGCTCCTCCGAAGCGACTAGCGAGTTCACAATTCTTTTGTCTACCTTCTCGACTCTCGTAAAAACTATAGCCAAGGATTTCAGAGTTGTCTTTGTCTAATCAGCCCCTAAAGTGTATTAAAAATTTATTCGACCACGATTACATTTACCTTGTTAGATCTTGTTTGTGTTTAGTTTTGAGTAGGGTCTCTTATCGTTAGCTTGTCTAGCATCTTTGTTTGATCATCCTGGTAGATCCATCGATCCCGTCTCCCGTCCCAAGTGACCAAGGGTCTCCTTCTTCTGCTGCCCTTGAGACACCGGTTTGTGCTGACACTTTCCCTGTTATTCCAAGTGTCCAACCATTGAACTCTCATGCTCCAAAGGATGAGCTTTACGACTTGTTTTGGAACCCTGTTTGGGAGCCTTCTGAAGAGGATTTTTCCACTACTCCTGTTGGTGTTTCATCCCTGATGGCTTCTTCCGACATGGAGGATACATCTCCTGTATCGAGTGGAATGCCCGTTATATCGAGTATTGATACTCCCATCCCGGCTACATCCCCAGTTATCTCTACACCCTACACTGTTAGACCTCTCGGTATCACAGTGCCGGCACGCTATAGATCTCTAAGGGATGCTATGGGCTCTGCGAGTTCCTCTTCTATGTGGGATAATAACATTGTTCCCACTACGAGACCCTTTGTTTTCCAAGTACACCATACTGCTATCACATCAGTTCCAACCAATCCGACCATTTGTGTCACGTCATCGACTCCAGTTGCTAGTGTCGTTACGGCATCTTCTATTGTGACTTTTGTTGCCAGCCCATCCCGAGGTCCAGTACATAGTGGTCCATCAGCACATGCTGCTAGAGTCGCTCATCCTGTAAGTGGTGCCCAACCTTCTTATGGTCCTAATGCAGCAGGGGGGCATATTCTCAGTACTTACATGTTGTCCAAAACCCAAGTGGGCAAGGCCCTTATTATGATCCTGTCAATCATTATTTGTATACCTCCTTGTTGATTGAGCCCGCTGTTGAGGTTACAGTTCTGTTGAATGTGACTTGGGGTACCACCGGATATGGTGGTGGCTAATTCCGTCCAGGTCAAGGGCATCCATCACAAGGACCACCCTACCAGGGTCAACCATCCTACTCGCAGCCTAATAATGGGCAGCAGTATTATGGCCAGACCTATCCAGGTCAACCTGGAGGCTCGCAAGGACAACCCTATCAGGGACAACCTTTAGCCTCTGGTGATCCATCTTATACATATCTTGGGCAACCTTCTGGAAACCCGGGACAACCTTATGCTCAGCAAGGACAACCTGGGCCCCAGCAAGGATACCCTTCGGGGCAACCCTATGGGAACCCGGGACAACCTTACGCGCAGCAAGGAAAACCCAAAAACCAACAAGGCTACCCTTCTGGGCAAGGTGGCCAGCCTTACGCACAGCAAGGCCATCCCACTGCTCAGCCTAATCAGCCATCTGGTCTACAAGGACAACCTTCAGTTGCGCAAGGACTGTCGATCGCCCAGCAAGCTCAACCCTTTGGGCAAGTAGGTTTGTCTCAGATCCAACCAGGGCAACCTTCCGGCCAGATGGCCCAACCTCAATCTTCGCAAGGATATCTCTCTGGGGCGGCTCAACCAGGCATGCAGATGGTTCCTGCTTCACAGCCTCAACCCGGTTACCAACCCCAGAATCAAACTGGTCTCAAACCAGAAGGTGGGTATCAATCCCAACCTTCTTATCAGATGCCACCTGGTTCCGAGGCTCAATATGGAGTCCAGCAACCATATGGATACTAGCAACCCTAGGGGCAAAATAAATTTTCCCCGTATAAAAATTACCAACAACCGCAGGTCAACCCTTATCAAAATTATCAGCAACCTGCAGGGCAGTATGGTAACCAATGGGGCACTGGGGGGCAGAACCAGTATCAACCATCCGGTTACGGATATAACCCTTATGGACAAAATTCTTATGGACAGGGTCCTTTTGGACCTGGTCCATCTGGACCTGGTCCATCTGGACAAGGTCCATGGGGGCAACCCGCAACTGGATGGAACTCTGGCCCTACCTCATATCCGCAGATGTCCTTCAACCCGCAGCTACCATTTCTAGCGACGTTGGAACTGCCCAATGTGTTGAAGTTGACAAATGATCTTATTTTGCATAATCCACAATGGCCACCAGTTCCAACTAAAATACTCGACGACTATCCCAAATTCGACGGCAAAGCCGGAGAGGATCCTCAAGCCCATTTAATGACTTATCACCTATGGTGTTCGTATAATTCATGGCTTGATGTTCGATTCGACTTCGCCTATTCCAAAGGACTCTCATCGGCTCCACCGCTAAGTGGTACATTGAATTGACCCGTGCATCTTTTCAGGACTTTAATTCATTGGCTATGGCATTCCTTACTCACTTTCAGCTACCCATTCGGTACGAGATAGAGACCCATCTCCTTATGTATCTTAAGCAGGATACAGCTACGCACATGTCTGATCATATACATGAATGGAGAAGGCGTCGCCGGTTGATCAAGTTTTGGATTCCTGATCAACTCCTCACCGATTGGTTCACGACTTCCTTTGTCCCTAAGATTGCACGGGACATTGCTATGGGAGCCCGCATGACTGAAGAGCAAGGGATCGCGCGTGCTCAGTACCTTGACTTAGTTTAATCTCAGTCAGGTACTTTGTATGAGTATTTTCCTGATGCCCCGAGGCCCGGTACATCCAAGGCTCCGCCGAAGCCATCTGTCGATGGAGTTATTGGTTCTGTGAATCTGGCCTCCAAAAAATCTTCTTCAAACCCTGGGAAGAAAAAGTCAGATGCTTCTAACGAAAACTCTTCTCAGGGTGGTTCAAATTCTGGAAGTACTTCCGAGGTCAACGCTGTCTAGTCCACCATGGCGAGTAAGGCCTCGAAAGGAAAGAAAAAGGTGAAAGGAAAAAATAAGTCTGAACAACCTAAACAGGAACCCTTCAAACCTCCATCCGAGGAAGGATCCAAGCGCAAACCCAAATATCCTTGTCTCATTTGTGAGGAGGATCACTACACTAAAGACTACCCAAGGCAGTCCGAGGTTAGTCGTTTGTTGAAAGGCGCTCCTGGGATTCCTGCGGTTCTTAAAGAACCTTTCCCCTCTCAATAGACTCAAATGGTGGCTGATCCGTCTTCTTCTCCCTTTGGTTCCCAAGTCTTCATGGCTGGATCTATTCCCGTTCATGTAACGACTCGAACAAAGGAGTATCTGTCGTCCGCCGGGAAGGAGCCCGAGGTTCCCTCAAGCGCTCCCTCGTCCAGCTCTGGTCCACTCCACATCGAGAGACCAAGTACTGAGACGACCATCTGACCCCCTCCCAAAGGAGTACTCAGGAGATCATCTTACAACCCAAATGCTCATGCTTCTCAACACTATAGCATAGTTTAGGACTTAGCGCAGGCTCTGTCGACTATGTCCACCTTAGAAGTTCTCCAGAGCTACCCCCCTCAGAGGAAGTCCCTGCTATCGGCTATCGGTGGCATCGACCCGGCAGATTCGAATATGATTACCTTTGATCTCGAGATCCATGTCCCAAGGCTGCCTCATCAGATCGCTTTTCTTATACAAGTCGTCATCAATTCAAAAACGATCCATCGTACAGTTATTGATGAGGGCGCGTCAACTTGCATCATGTCCATTGCTTGTTGGAAAGCAATCGGGTCTCCGACTCTGAGCCAGTCTCCTACGACTTTGGAAGCTTTCGATGGGAGAGAATCTTGTCCCTATGGTATTCTTCATCGATTACCAATCACTTTAGAAGGAAAAACCGTTGAAGTAGAAGTCGAGGTTGTTGACGCAAATATTACTTACAACCTCCTTCTGGGCCAGATTTGGATGTATGCCATGCGTGCCGTGGCTTCATCCCTTTTCCGTGTCATCCATTTCCCTCACCAAGGGAAAATTGTCAAGGTATACCAACTCTCCTTCTTCGCTTCTTCTTCTTAAGGAAATGTGCCTTTCGTTGAACATACCTATGTTCCTTTTGAGAGTGTGGGAGCCAGGCTCTTCAAAGATCCTGCCCTCATGGGTGTTTTCTCCCTCCCACCTCCCAACCTCACCTCTATCAGTATGATTTCGGTTCATTCTGATCCCTGGGTCCTCCCCCCCATCGACCAAATAGAATCATGGGGCGAGGAGATGCCGTTGAGTCCCGCCGAGCTCAACTACATCGAAATCGTTGCTGTATCGGCTCCCCCTGTTGAACCCACTTCTTTAAGCAGAGCTCTTGACTCATACAACTATTCCCCCTGGCTTGGAGAATGTGCCTCCTCGGATTTATTAAAGGAAATATTTCCTTCCGACGAAGCCATCATAGAGACCATGTCTCTCGAGGAACCTCCGTGGTCCCATCTTCACCACCATTCCTCGTTTCTCCCTACCCTCCGGGAAATGTTGGCTTGTCTCGAGCAGTTTGTTCCGTGTCTCCCTTCACATCCTCTTCAGATGCCCATCCAGATCTATCAAGCATTGTCTGAAGGGAATTTGGGGAACATTACGTAGACCCAATCCATCGACATCTCTGTCAAACCAGGGATTGTCGAGAACATCTATATAGGAGTCACTTGCACTCCTAAGGAGATTCAAATCTACATAGCGCTTTTTCGCGAGTTCCATGACGTATTTGCGTGGTCTTATGAAGAGATGCCCGGCATTGATCCAAATATTGTAGTGCATGAGATACTTACGTATCCAGGAGCCAAACCTGTTCATCAGTGTTTGCGTCCTGTGCACCCCCGTAAGGCCGCAGCTATCAAAGCGGAAGTTCGAAAACTTCTTAAAGATGGTTTTATTTATCTTATCCCACTCACAGGTTGGGTCTCAAACATTGTCCCTGTGGATAAAAAACAGGGTACTATTTGTGTCTGTGTCGATTACCGCGACATTAACTGAGCCTGCCTGAAAGATAACTACCCCACACCTTTCATTGAACAACTCATTGATGAGTGTGCGGGCAGTGAAATATATTCTTTTATGGACGACTTTTCTGGCTACAACCAGATTAATATCGCCCCCACTGATCAACACAAGACAGCCTTTATCTGTCCGTGGGGTACTTTCGCTTACAAAAAGCTCCCTTTCAGTCTCAAGAATGCCGGTGCTACTTTTCAACGTGCGATGTCTTACGCCTTTCACGATATCCAGCACATTGTACAGCCTTATTTGGATGACCTTCCCGATCATTCAGCTAAGCGCTCAGACCACCCGTCACATCTTCGTGAGATTTTTCTTCGCTATCGACACTATAATATCCAACTAAATCTGCATAAATGTGTCTTTTGGGTCGAATTTGGCCGACTTCTCGAGTTTCTTGTCTCTCGAGAGGGCATCCGCTTGGATCCCCTTAAAGTTGAAGCCATTTTGAATCTTCCTCCCCCTACTTCCTTGCAGCAACTGCAGAGTCTGCAAGGTAAAGCTAATTTATTACAACGATTTATCTCGAACTATGCCGAAGTGGCAAAGGGTTTCACACGGTTACTTAAGCGTGAAACCCCATTTCGATGGGACGCGATAGCTGAGGAGTCTTTTGCACATCTTAAAACTCTTCTAGTTTCCGCCCCTTTGTTGCGGCCCCCGAATTATCATTGTGATTATACGCTATATTTCGTCGTTGCTAACACCACCATCGGTATGGTTCTAGTACAAGATGATGACGATGGCATCGAACATGTTATTTACTACCTTAGCCGCAACTTGTTAGATATGGAAACTTGATATGCTTATGTCGAGAAGTTGGCCCTCGCTACTGTTTGCGTTGTTCAACAATTTTGTCACTACATCTTGTTGCATACTACGACGGTGATCTCCGATTGCAACCCCATGACTTATATTCTGTCACGACAATTGCTGGGGGGAAAATACTCAAAGTGGATAGTCATCCTCCAAGAGTTTGACTTGGAATTTACTGCTGCCAAGTCTAAGAAATCACTTGTCTTCGCCGAGCTGTTGTGTTCTTTGCCATCCTCTTTAGCCTCCTCTCAGTTAGATGATTCCATTCCAAACGAAACTCTCTTCCTCATTAGCACCCTCGATCCTTGGTACGGGGACATTATTGTCTACTTGCAGATGTCCTCTTTCCATCCTGAGACCTCTAAAGATGCTCGTCGACAGATCCGACATCAAGCCCAACCATATCGCATCGTTGGGGACACCCTGTACCATCTTGGTGTTGATAATGTTCTTCACTAATGCTTGACCTTCAAAGAAGCAGAGAGAGTTCTGAATGACTGCCACTCTGGTGCTTGTGGTGGTAACATGTCTGGATATGCCATTGCACAGAAAATCCTCCATGTTGGCTATTTTTGGCCCTCCATTTTCAAGGATTGCATTCTTGCTGTCCGTTCCTGTCATGAGTGCCAGATTTACCAACGGAAGATGCGTGCACCCCCTGCTCTGCTACACCCCGTTGTAACCGTCGGCCCCTTTGCCAAATGGGGCATCGATTATGTGACCTGTAACCCTCGCTCAGCCGAGGGGCATGGTACATCATCGTTGCTGTAGATTATTTTACGAAATGGGACAAGTTGATGCCTACATTGTCAGAAGACGGTCACACCGCGGCGCAGTTCTTGTTTAATCATGTTATTTCACGATTCAGAGTACCACAAGCCATCGTTACGGAACACAGAAAACATTTTCGTAATCACATGATGACCGAGTTAACAACCCAGCTAGGCCTTAGGCATGATAGTTCGACCCCATACTATCCTCAAGCAAATGGTCAAGTGGAAGCCGTGAACAAGGTTTTGGTCACAATGCTTCAAAGAACTGTTGGCATACATAAGTCCAGTTGGCATTTGATGTTGTTCTCCGCTTTGTGGGCCTACCGTACCTCCATGAAGGACGCCACCAGTTTCACTCCTTTTCAGTTAGTTTACGGACTGGAGGCGACCCTTCCTATTGAGTGTGAGATTCCTTCATTGAAGTTAGTCGTCGAGTTACTCCTGGATACTACCCCGGTAGAAGAGCGACTTCTTTACTTAGAACGACTGGATGAAACTCGTCGTCTAGCCTCCCTAGCTATTTAAGCTCAGAAGAAGCGAGTGAAAACTCACTTCGATAACATTGTTAACCCTCGCTCTTTCATTGAGGGAGATCTAGTACTACTCTATGATCAAGCTAACGATAAGCTGGGGGTAGGAAAACTCGAACCTATGTGGCATGGGCCCTATATTGTGAAAAGAGTTTTACAAAAAGGTGCCTATGAGCTTATAGATTATGAAGGTAATCCCCTAGACAGGCCCCGAAATGGGTTTTATCTCAAGAAATACTATGCATGAGTCTAGGCACTCTCTCTTTTGGTACATACGTATGCTTTCAGCAGTGTGTTGTATGTGCGTAGTTGTTTAGTTTTTGTGGTATGTTGGCATGATTACCGCTTATAGTGTCTTTTGCTTCTTGAACAGATGTCTAGATCGCCTTACGTTGGTTTCACTGATGGTGCTTCCCGTAGTACTCGCAATTTGTCATCTGCGGCATGGGTGATCTATGATCCTCATGGTGAGTTAGTAGATATTCAAGGGGTGTGTATGGGTTGTACGACAAACAATGTTGCTGAATATAGTGTTGTGATTGAATTATTAGCTTAGGAAATTAACCTCGGCATTCGCACATTGGTTATAAACTTGGATTCTCAACTTGTAGTCCGCCATCTCAACGGACGTTATTCCATCAGAGATCATCGCATTTTAAGGTTGTATTTAAGTGTTAAGTTATTAGAAAGGGATTTTGATTTCATTACTTATCAACATATTCCAAGACGACTTAATACGGTAACTGATGCATTAGCTAACTATGTATTGGACAGACATTTTCATAATATGTGAATCAACATAATACAAGAAGCATAAAATACAATAAACCATAACAACATGTATATTATATATATATATATATATAGTGTGGTGCATTGATGCGCTCAAAAATAAGTGTACATGTCTAGATAGAGTCTGTGTTCTCCATACATCTGAGACACATGTCTCTCAAAAAAAATGCAGAAAGTAAAGCCTAGGAGTCTAATCACGGTGGTGCTCATGATAGCACGTCACCGCGTGCACCGATCGTCTCAACAGACGATGAACACGAGTCGGCACCCCCACTATGTGCCTCTGGTATGCAAAAGGCATGTCCGGCAATCTAGCGTAACCCGTAATCCCTTGGGTAAGTCCCTTGAGATTCTGCACCAGCTCTTCCCCCACGGAACCCCCTGCCTAAGGGTCAGCTACGGGTTGGCCCCTCTGGGCTACAGGAGACAAGCCGGCTGGTCGCTCTGGGCCAACATCTACATATACATACAACCATCATCAGAACAGGCATGTATTAAAAAGAAAAAAAATGAAAATACATAAAACATCAAAAACGAAGAGATCATACCTAACTCCTTGTCCCATTCCTCTCCCTTTGGCAGTGGGAGGTCTGGTTCCCCCATGAAATTGGTCCCCGCGTATGGCCAATCCTCTACCATGATCAGCTGACAGCAAAGCCATATGAAGAATTCGGGCCGCCAAGACATCTGTTGGCCCCCTCCTCCTCTGGGCATCAATGCTGCCCAGCGAGCCATCCTAGGCTCTCGTGGCAATGGATCAGCCACTACAGCTCCCTGGATCTGGAAAAGCGGTAATCGTTCCAAGAAGAACGACACCGCAATTGAGCCATACGCGAACTGTTCCACTCCTTCACGCTTACAATTTGTAAGCTGTATTTTGATGTTGGTAGTCACCGCTGTAGCCCAATCAAAGATGGTGGGGCTGAGGCATTTTGTCGCTAGTAATAGATGATTCTTGCTCGCCTCATGGGGCACCTGTACCCCAGCTGCACGCGTGATGGTGAACAATATCACCTTGAGAACGAAGTCCTGGATGGTATTGATAACCACCTTGGCACTGTTTCTCCCAAATTGTGCCTCTGGACACACTCGGGCCTTCACTTCACCTACCTTCTCTCCGGAAGGTCTACTTCCAGTCACAACAGGGCTCGCCCCTCTTCGTGACAGTCCAGTAATGAAATACACATCAGACACCTCCAGCTCTAAGGTTTGGCCCCGTAAGCGAAATACTTGGTCATCCACATCCCAAGCATCAATTATGAACTACAATAACTCAGGTTGAGATCACATATAAGATGTGAGGAAGAAATTCTTGAGACCATAGTCCCTCAAATCGTTCATACATCCCTCATCTTCGATGGCCAAGGCGTCCACAGCATCATGTTCCCGTTCTTTCCATTCCACCACCATTTTTGCTTGTTTCCTGCACCCACAAGGATGAATAAATCGTTATTAAAACCTTGGTAAGTTTATAAACTAGGAAAAATTCAAATGCGATGGCAAATCCATGTAAAAAATTAGGTCGCATGGTTAGCGCGACTATTTCTAAAACAGACGTGCTAATAGCGTGACCCCTTTAGGCAAATCACCCCATTAGCGCGGGTCCGTGCCGGATACCCGCGCTAATGGGGCGCGGCCCTAAATTTTGAATTCCTCCTTGCAGAGGCTCAATCAAGAGACAAAATGCATAAAAAGCATATGCAAATGAAGGAAACGCCTCTTACCTGGAGCCGACGAAATCTCGAATGGTTGTACGGGTTGGCTGTAATCACCACCTAAAGTTCGCTCCCCAAACAAACCACTACTACTATTCAAGAGGTAAAAAGTAAAACTAATTTTATTTTTTACATTTTCACCATATTTATAGACTTTTTGACTTATTTTTAGGTTTAAAAAGGTTATTTTTTGAATATTTTAATCTATTTTTGGACGAGAATGGATTTTACGCTTGCTTCTTGTGCAGCAACAGGTCTTTTATGCAACTTCGATGGTGAAACGAGTTGTATTTTATACTTTTTCGGACTCGGTAAATACACGAAAAAGTCACTATGGAGTCCTCTTTCAGCTCTTTTCTTACTCGCTAAACATGAAAAGATTGTCAGGTTGTTCCTCTTGACTCGTTAAACGTAAATAAGATGCGGTTGTCTTTAAACTCCTTTCCGACCGTATAAAAAATGAAAAGATTGTCAGGCCTTTGTCGTTTCAGGTTCGTTAATGGTAACGAAACGACGTGATATCGATCGCTTTTTTACTTTTTCGGGTCGGTGTCACTACTCACGAAAAGTAATCCTCGGTCGTAATGGCTTGGCGGTTCTTTCGAGCATAGTTTTATACTTTTTCAGGCTTGAGAGACACAACTTTACGAAAAAGGACACCCCTAGAGTTTTCTTTTTGTTGTCTTTTCAAACTCTCTAAACATGAAAAGGCGCCGAGTTTTTCCTTTGTCAGACTCGTTAAAACTTTAATGACATCGGCTTTCGTCGTGATGACACCTCTCAAGCATATGCTATCCCCGTCAAGCTTGCCATCCAAAAATAACCGGGGTACTCGCCAGAAATGGTGGGGGAATAAAGGAACTGTAATCATCATCGTTGGCAGTATGTCGCTCTTGAACATGGCACTTATCTACATTTGTCTCTGGGTGGGGACATCTCATCTTGTTTCACACTTGCCTCTGTGGGTTTGGGTTATCCTATTTGACCATTCATCTGCTCATTGCCTTGTCGTCATGACCCCTGATCATTTGACATCAAATACTGCCAAATCCGCTGTTGTGCCACTGATATGTTCAAGAGAAGTTGACCTCTACAGAATACTCAACCTCCTTCTGATATCTCCCACAAAACATGTTATCCCTCTCTGTCTTGTGTCCATGATGTGGGAAACATTATGGCCCCCCTTTGATCAAGATCACTTCCTGTCGACTTCAGCTCATTATCCAGGAAGATGACCTAGAGACTCCCTTCAGGTGCCTTAGGGCCTGCATGCCTCAATGGCAGGTTCTACGTGTTCGGCACGAGGTTTTCATTATTGGCCTCCGACCGAATGATTCTACGAGTGTTTGACACCGGCTCATTGATTCACACGCCTTGGATTGTACCTGTAGTACCTTGAGGACCATCGTCATTATTGGTGGTACCTCCTGTGTCTGTTAACAGTTTTCATCATTGGCTGGTAATTAGACGATGTTCATGCATGTTCTACTTCGACTCCTATATTCGCATGCTTGGACTTGTACTGTGTTCGGGTCGAGTTGGAGCGCAAGACCCCAGATTGTGAATATTGAGATCCAGGTTGCATTTTGTGGATTATTGTAATCACTACATGACTCATTTATTGGATGGCTGTGACCATGCCTGAGTCCATTCAGTGATCCTCATCGAATGGCTGCGTCCATACCTAGCATCCAGTTTTTATATACTCTGTTACGGATGGCTGCACCCATACCACATATATCATGTACTTGTGATATTAGTTGTATTTCTTTACGCAGGTTCTCCGGCGGCCGTGTTTTCAGTCACGCATGTTCTTGTAAAGAATTTCACCCCTCTCTCTCGGGCTTCATGCTTTAGGGGGAATCTGTTACACAGTAATTTATCACCGTTTGTCACCGTCCTTGTTACCCCTCTCCTACACCTTGGAGGATGCATTCCGGGACTTGTGAGAAGTGACAAGACTTGAAACCACTTGCATCATTCCCCTCTGAACATGAGCTTCACATGCCCTAAAGACATCTCCTGCAGCTTGCCCATAAAAATAGCCCTTTTTACATTAGCGTGGGTTCACTGTGTTCTTCCCATGCCAATGGGGAAAATCCTCTAAAGAGGGCGCACTATTAGCGGTTTTTCCCAGAGTTGCAATCGTGCCAACCTATTTGGGCAAAGTTTTTAACAAATCAACCTCTGAAAGTTCTCTCCAACTCATTCACCAAGTGAATCTATGTTAGGTGAGGATGGTTTGGCTTCGAATCTCCTTGAATGGGAAGTAGTTTGCCACCCTTCCATGGAAGTTTCCAAGTGATGAAGCCAAATCCATGATTGTTGTGATTGATCTTATATTTTCCTCTTTCATCTATAAAAGCTTGTCTCCATGCCTTGAGCAAGCTAGTTGTAGTAATACTGGTGCTGAAAGGAAGATATCAAGAGATTAGAGTTGCAAGAGCCTTCTTTATGTCCATAAGGCTTAACCTAAGTGAGGATATCTTGTCACCAAAGAGAGAGAGGCTTGTTCCCCATCCCTTCAAGCTTTGCAAGACTTGTGTAGCTGAGCACCCAGCCAAAGGAGGACTTGACGTCAGGACTCTGGTTGTATTCTCCTTTGTTGATTATTAATAATAGATGACTATCATTATGGTTCCACTCTCATTGTCTTTGTAATGATCGATGTTGAGTTATATCCTTCCTGACTGATGTATAATTGCATTTATTAGATTGCATGCTTGTGTTTGTGTTGTTCTCTTTGTGTGCAGGTGTTCATTCACGGAGATAGTGGAGGACTATGACTGGCCAAAGCAAAGGAGAGTGGGCGACGTCTCTTCTACGAAAAAAAGCGTTGGAATCCAAGTAGGTCTTCATCACCTACCTTTTATTTGCAATTAGGGACTTGCGTGGTAGCATTGTTTGATTGTTGCTAGACCCGTTCTGGGCTAGTAGGGATCGCCTCTATCCATAGAGGGGATTTACCTCTCCAACAGTCCTTGTCTGGACGGACCAGGCCCAAAAGGACCCTGTCCATAGGAACTTTGTCCATAAGGATTATAGCTGTAACCGGATGGTTGATAATGGCTATGCCCCCCAGCGCCCCATTGGTTACCATACTGCCCTACAGGTTGCTGATAATTTTAATAAGGATTAACCTGCGATTGTTGGTAATTTTGATACGGGGTGAATTGATTTTTCCCCTAGGGTTGCTGGTATCCATACGGTTGCTGGGCTCCATATTGAGCCTGGGAACCAGGCGGCATCTGATAATAAGGTTGGGATTGGTACCCACCTTGTGGCTGGAGACCATTTTGATTATGGGGTTGGTAACCTTGTTGAGGCTGTGAAGCAGGGACCATCTGCATGCCCGGTTGAGCCGCCTCAGAGAGATATCCTTGCGAAGACTGAGGTTGGGCCATCTGGCCGTAAGGTTGTCCTGGTTGGATCTGAGACGGACCTGCTTGCCCAGAAGGTTGAGCTTGCTGGACGATCGGCCGTCCTTGCACAACCGAAGGTTGTCCTTGTAGACCAGATGGCTGACTAGGTTGAGCAGTGGGTTGGCCTTGTTGTGCATAAGGCTAGCCACCTTGCCCAGAAGGGTAGCCTTGCTGGTTTCCGGGTTGTCCTTGTTGCGCGTAAGGTTGTCCCGGGTTCCCATAGGGTTGCCCCAAAGGGTATCCCTCCTGGGGCCCAGGTTTCCCTTATTGAGCATAAGGTTGTCCTGGGTTTCCAGAAGGTTGCCGAAGATATGTATAAGACGGACCACCAAAGGCTAAAGTTTTTCCCTGATAGGGTTGTCCTTGCGAGCCTCTAGGTTGACCTGGATAGGTCTGGCCATAATACTGCTGCCCATGATTAGGCTGCGAGTAGGATGGTTGACCCTGGTAGGGTGGTCCTTGGGATGGCTGCCCTTGACCTAGACGGAATTGGCCGCCACCATAACTGGTGGTACCCCAAGCCACATTTAACGCAACTGTACCCTCAACAGCAGGCTCAGTTGGCAAGGAGGTATACAAATAATGATTGACGGGATCATAATAAGGGCCTTTCCCCCCGGGTTTTGGACAGCATGTAAGTACTGAGAATATGCCCCTGCTGAAATAGGACCAAAAGAAGGTTGGGCACCACTTACAGGATGAGCGACTCTAGAAGCATGCACTAATGGACCACTACGTATCGGGCCTCGGGATGGGCCGGCAACAGAAGTCATAGCAGAAGATGCCATAACGACGCTAGCAACTGGAGTCGATGACGCGACATAAACGGTCAGATTGGTTGGAACTGATGTGACAGTAGTATGGCGAACCTGGGAAATAAAGGGTCTCGTAGTGGGAACAATGTTATTATCCCACATAGAAGAGGAACTCGCAAAGCCTATAGCATCCCTTAGAGATCTATAGCATGTCGGCACTGTGATACCAAGAGGTGTAACAGTGTAGGGCGTAGAGATAGTTGGGGATGTAGCCAGGATGGGAGTGTTGGAGAGGTAAATCCCCTCTACGAATAGAGGCGATCCCTACTAGCCCAGAACGGGTCTAACAACAAACAAACAATGCTATCACGCAAGTTTCTAATTGCAAATAAAGAGTAGGTGATGAAGACCTACTTGAGATCCAACGCTTTAATTTGTAGGAGATATGGCGCTCGCGTTCCTTTTCCTTGGCCGGTCACGATCCTCCACTATCCACGTGAATGGACACCTGCATACAAAGAGAACAAACACAAACACGAGCGTAAAATCTAATACATGCAATTATATATCAGTCAGGAAAGATATAATTCAACATCAACCATTACAAGTACAACGAGAATGGAACCATAATGATAGTCATCTATTTATTAATATTCAACAAAGGAGAATACAACCAGCGTCCTGACGTCAAGTCCTCCTTTGGCTGGGTGCTCAGCTACACAAGTCTTGCAAAAGCTTGAAGGGGTGAGGGACAAGCTCTCTCTCTCTTTAGTGACAAAGTCTCCTTACTTAGGGAAAGCCTTATGGATACAAAGAAGGCTTCTTGCAACTCCAACCTTTTGATGTCTTCCTTTCAACACAAGTATTGCCACAAGAGTCAAAGCTATTAGAACTAGAACTAGCTTGTCCAAGCCATGGGAACAAGCTTTTATAGAGGAGAAGGAAGAGATAAGGTCAATCCCCCACAATCATGGATTTGGCTTCATCACTTGGAAAATTCCATGGAATGGTGGCAAACAACTTTCCATCTAAGGAGATTCGAAGCCAAACCATCCTCACTCAACCTGGAATCAGTATGGTAAATTAGGTGGATAGAAACTTCGGAGGTTTGAGTGGTTGAGAATTTTGCCCAAACTAGTTGGCGCGATTGCGACTTTGAGATAGAGCGCCAATGGTGCGCCCTTTCTTTAGGATTTTCCTCATTGGCGCGGGCATAACACAGGGCACTAGCGCTAATGCAAAAAGGGCTATTTTTAGGGGCAATGAGCAGGAGATGTCTTAAGGGCATATGAAGCTCATGTTTAGAGGAGAATAAGGCAAGTGGTTTCAAGTCTTGTCACTTCCCACAAGTCCCGGAATGGGTACTTCAAGATGCAGGAGAGGGGTAACAGGGACGGTGAGAAACGGTGACAAATTACTGTGTAACAGATGCCCCCTAAAGCATGAGGCCCAAGAGAGAGAGGGTTGAAGCGCTTTACAAGAACATGTGTGACTGAAACACTACCACTGGAGAACCTATGAAAAGAAGTACAACTGATATCTCAAGTACATGATATATATGTGGTATGGGCGCAACCATCCATAATAGAGTATAAAACTGGATCCCAGGCATGGACGCAGCCATCCGATGAGGATCTATAAATGAACTCAGGTATGGTCGCAGCCATCCAATGAATGAGTCACATAATGATTACAAAAATCCACAAAATGCAACCCGGATGTAAAACATACACAATCCGGGGTCTTGCACTCCAACTCGACCCGAACATAGTACAATTTCAAGAATTTGAATATGGGAGTCGAATTCGAACATGCATGAACATCGTCCAATTACCAGCCCATGATGAAAGTTGTTAACAGACGCGGGAGGTGCCACCAATAATGACGATGGTCCTCAAGGTACTATAGGTACAATCCACGGCATGCGAATGAATGAGACGGTGTCGAACACCCGTAGAGTCATCTGATCGGAGGCCAATGATGAAAACCTCACGTCGAACACGAAGAACCTGCCATTGAGGCATGCAGGCTCCAAGGTACCTGAAGGGAGTCTCTAGGTCGCCTTCCTGGATAATGAGCTGAAGTCGATAGGAAGTGATCTTCGTTGAAGGTGGGCCATAATGTTTCCCACATCATCGACATGAGACGGAAAGAGACAATATGTTTTTTGTGAGATATCGGAGGGAGGTTAAGTATTCTTGCAGAGGCCAACTTCTCTCGAACATATCGGCGGCACAACGACGGATTTGGCAGTATTTGAGGTCAAATGATCAGGGGTCATGATGACAAGACGATGAGTAGATGAACGATAAAATAGGATAACCCAAACCCATGGAGGCAAATGCGAAATGAGATGAGATGTCCCCACCCAGACAGTGCCATGTTCAAGAGCGACATACTGCCGACGACGACGATTATGATTCCTTTATTCCCCCCACCATTTCTAGCGAGTAACCCGGTTATTTTTAGATGACAAGCTTGACAGGGATAGCATATGCTTGAAGGGCGCCATTTCGACGGAATCTGATGTCATTAAAGTTTAATGAGTCTGACAAAGGAAGAACTCGGCATCTTTTCATGTTTAGAGAGTTTGAAAAGACAGCGAAAAGAAAACTCCAGGGGTGTCCTTTTTCGTAGAATTGTGTCTTTCGAGCCCGAAAAAGTATAAAACTGTGCTCGAAAGAACCGCCTGATCATCACAACCGAGGAGTAATTTTCGTAAGTAGTGACATCGATCTGAAAAATCAAAAAAGTGATTGATATCACGTCGTTTCGTTTCCATTAAAGAACCTGAAATGACAAGGGTCCGACAATCTTTTCATGTTTTATACGGTCGGGAAAAAGAGTTTAAAAACAACTGCCTCCTATTTACTTTTAACGAGTCAAGAGGAATAACTCGGCAATTTTTTCACATTTAACGAGTCAGAAAAGAGCTAAAAGATGACTCCATATTGACTTTTTCGTGTATTTACCGAGTCCGAAAAAGTATAAAATACAACTCGTTTCACCGTCGAAGCTGTGCAAGAGACTTGTCGCTGCACAAGAAGTAAACGTAAAACCCATTTTCGACCAAAAGTACATTAAAATACTCAAAAATAACCTTTTTAAACCAAAAATGAGTTAAAAATCTTATAAATAGGGTGAAAACGTAAAATTAAAATTACGTTTACCATTTTACCTCTTGAAGAGTGAAAAGAGTCCTTTTGGGAGGCAAACTTCAGGCGGTGATTGCGATCAATCCAGGCAACCATTCACGACCTCGTCAGTTCCAGGTAAGAGGCACTTCCCTTAGCTCCATTTTCATACCATTTTTAATTCATTTAGTTCCTGATTGGGCCCCAGCAAGGGGGAATTGCAAAATTAGGGCTTCGCCCCATTGTCGCGGGTATCCAGCGCGAACCCGTGCTAACGGGGTAAAAAACCCAAAGGAGCCGCGCCATTAGCGCGACTGTTTTAAGAAAAGTCGTGCTAACCGCACGACCCAATTTTTCTATGTTTTTTCCCATTTAAAATGAATTTTTCCTGGATTAGCATTTATCTAATATTCTAATGAAGGCAATTTTGTCCTTGTGGGTGCAGGAAACAGGTCAAAATGGTGGTAGTATCGAAAGAGCGAGAACATGACATTATTGATGCCTTAGCCATTGAGGATGAAGGGTGCATGGACGCCCTAAGGGACTGTGGCCTTAAGAAATTCTTCCTTACATCATCCATGTGGGCACAACCTGAGTTGCTGCAATTTATCTTTGATGCTTGGGACGTAGACGACCAAGTGTTTCGTCTGCAGAATGAGACCTTGGAGCTCGAGGTCTCCGACGTGTATTTCATTACAGGATTGTCGCAGAGAGGGAAGGTTCCTATCTTGACAGGCAGTAGAATTTCTTGGGAGAAGGTTGGTGAAGTGAAAGCTCGAGTGTGCCCCGAAGCACAATTCAGGCAGCAGAGTGCAAAGGTGTTGATCACCACCGTCCGGGATTTGACACTGAGAGCCATCCTTTTCACCATCAGACGCATAGCTGGGGTACAAGCGCCCCATGAGGCCAGTAAGAACCACCTGATCCTAGCGACTAAATGCCTCAGTCCGACCGTTTTTAACTGGGCTGCCGCGGTGACTACTAACATTAAAAGGCAGCTCACTAATTGCAAGCGAGCTGAGACGAAACAGTTTGCATACGGCTCCATCGTGGTATCGTTCTTCATGGAACGAATACCATTGTTCCAGATTCAGAGAGCAGTGGTGGCAGACCCATTGCCCAGGGGAGGAGGAGGCCAGGAGATGTCTTGGCATCCTGAGTTCTTCATATGGCTCCGACGGCAGTTGATCATGATCCAAGATTGGCCTTATGCAGGGACCAGTTTCATGGGAGACCCAGAGCTTCCACTACCAGAGGGGGAGGAATGGGATGAGGAGCTAGGTATGTACTCCTTGATTTTGATGTTTTCTATTTTTTTTTTGTCTTTTTCGATACATGCCTGTTCTAATAATGATTATATATGTACGCATATGTGGGTCCAGAGCGACCAGCCGGACTATCCCCTACAACGCGAAGAGGCCAACTCGCAGCCGACCCACCGGCAGTGGGGGAGGAGTTGATTCATAATCTCGAGGGGCTTGCCCAAGGGATTCTTGGTTATGCCAGGCTAGCAGATGTTCCTCTTTCTTACTAGAGGCATACAGTAGGGGTGCCGACCCGCATCCACCGTCTGCTGAGACGATTGGTGTGGGCGGTGATGTGTTATCATGAGCACCACCGTGCTTAGGCTTCTAGACTTTATTGTCTGCATATATATATTTTTTGAGAGACGTGTGTCTCAGATGTAATGGGAACACAGACTCTATCCAGACATGTACATTCTATTTTTTGAGTGCCTCAGTGCGCCACACGATATATATATATATATATATATACATGGTGTTTTTATTGTATCTTATGCTTCTCGTGTTTTGTTGATTTACATATTACGCAAATGTTTGTCCAATACATAATTAGCCAATGCATCGGTTACTGCATTAAGTCTTCTTGGAATGTGATGATAAGTAATGTAATCAAAATCTCTTTCCAATATCTTAACACGTAAATACAACCTTAAAATACGATGATCTCTGACGCAATATCGTCAGTTGAGCTGGTGGACTACAAGTTGCGAATCTAAGTTTACAACCAATGAGCGGATTCTGAGGTTGATCGCCTCGGCTAATAATTCAATTACAGCACTATATTCAGCCACATTGTTCATTGTACAACCCCGACACACTCCTTGAATATTTACTAACTCACCATGAGGATCGTAGATCACCCATGCCGCAGATGACATATTGCGAGTACTGCGGGAAGCACCATCAGCGAAACCAACGTAAGGTGATCCAGACATCTGTTCAAGAAGCGAAAATACACAATAAGAGGCGATCACGCTGACACATTGAGATAAAAATTAAATAAACACGCACACACACAACACACTGTTAAAAAGCATATGCATGTAAAAAATAAAAAGAGAGCTCGCATGATACTTGATTCAAGTCAAGCCCTTTTCAGGGCTTCGCTTATCGCACTGATGCATAACCGGCCTAGATAATGTAGGCATCGCTCGGCCTGATGTATAAAATGATCAACAGCACCAATGATCTGCCCATGCCACCCGGCCGAACGAGGTTTACAAGCTAGAAGATGGGTGCCCCCTTTGGCAGAGGGACCGAGGATCGCAATGGAGTGCAATGAAGGATCAGAGCGAGCTGAGACCAAAGCAAGTGAAGCAAGGCTCAGAGGTAGGAGGGAGAAGACACCCATGAGGGTAGGATCTTTGAAAATCCCAGCTCCCACACTCTCGAGAGGAACGGCGGTATGCTCAACGAATGGTACGTTTCCCTCAGAAGAGGAAGCGAAGAAAGAAAGTTGGTCGACCGTGAAAATTTTCCCTTGATGGGGGAAACGAATGACACGGAAGAGGGATGAAGCCACGGCACGCATGGCATACGTCCAACTCCGGCCCAGAAGGAGCTTATATGTGAGATTTGCGTCAACAACCTCAACTTATACTTCCACAGTCTTCCCTTCTAAGGTGATTGGTAGTCGTTGAAGAATACCATAAGGTCGGGATTCTCTCCCATCGAATGCTTCCAAGGTCATTGGAGACTGACTCAGAGTCGAAGACCCGATTGATTTCCAACATGTGATAGACATAATGCAGGTTGATGCGCCCTCATCAATGACTGTACGATGGATCGTTTTGGAATTGATGACGACTTGAATGAGGAAAGCGATCTGATGAGGCAGTCAAGGAACATGGCTCTCGAGGTCGAAGGTAATCAAATCCGAGTCTGCTGGGTCGATGCCACCGATGGCCGATAGTAGGGACTTCCTCTGGGGGGGGAAACTCTGAAGGACCTCTAAGGCGGACATAGCCGACAGAGCCTACGCTAAGTCCTCTACGATGTTATAGTGTTGGGCAGCACGAGCATTTGGATTATAAGAAGATCTTATGAGTACCCCTTTGGGAGGGGGTCGGATTGTCGTCTCAGTACTCGGTCTCTCGATGTGAGGGGACCAGAGCTGGACGAAGGAGCACTTGAGGGAACCTCTGGCTCCTTCCCGATGGACGACGGATACTCCTTTGCTCGAGTTGTTATATGAACAGGAATAGTTCCAGCCATGAAGACCTGGGAACCGAAGGGAGAAGAAGAGGGATCAACCACCATTTGAGTTTGCTAAGAGGGAAAGGGTTCTTTAAGAACCGCAGGGACCCCAGGAGCACCTTTCAACAAACGACTAAATTCGGACCGCCTAGGGCAGTCCTTAGTGTAGTGATCCTCCTCACAAATGAGGCAAGGATACTTGGGCTTGCGTTTAGCTCCTTCCTCGGCTGGAGGTTTAGAGGATTCCTGTTTGGGTTGCTCGGATTTATTTTTTCCTTTCCCCTTTTCCTTTTTCTTTCCTTTCGAGGCCTTTCCCGTCGTGGTGGACTGGACGGCGTTGACCTCGGAAGTGTTACCAGAATTTATACCACCCTGAGAAGTGTTTTTGTTGGATGCACTTGACTTTTGCTTCCCAGGGTTCGATGATTTTTTAGAGGCCTAGTTTACAGAGCCAATGACTCCATCGACAGATGGCTTGGGTGGAGCCTTGGATGTACCGGGCCTGGGGGCATCTGGCAAGTACTCATACAAAGTACCAGACTGAGAGTAAACTAAGTCTAGGTACTGAACGCACGCGATCGCTTGCTCTTCAGTTACACAGGCTCCCATAGCAATGTCCCGTGCAATCTTGGGGACAAAGGAAGTCGTGAACCAGTCGGTGAGGAGTTGATCAAGGATCCAGAACTTGATCAACCTGCGACGCCTTCTCCATTCATGAATATGATCGGAGATATGTGTAGTAGTATCTTGTTTAAGAGACGTAAGGAGGTGAGTCCCTGTCTCGTACCGAATGGGTAACTGAAAGTGAGTAAGGAATGCCATGGCCAATGAATTGAAATCTTGAAATGATGTGCGGGTCAATTCAATATACCATTTAGCTGCCAAACCAATGAGGGTCCTCTGAAAGAGGAGAAGCCGAATCGAATCATCGAGCCATGAATTGGACGAACACCATAAGTGATACGTCATCACATGAGCTTGAGGGTCTTCCCCAGCTTTCCCGTCAAATTTGGGACAGTCACTAGGTATCTTAGTTGGAACTGGTGGCCATTATGGATTGTGTAGAATGGGATCATTCGTTAACTTCGACACATCGGGCAGTTCCAACGTTGCTAGAAATGGTAGCTGCGGATTAAAGGACATTTGTCCCGAATACGAGGTAGAGCCATAATTCCATCCAGTTCCTCGTTGCCCCCATTGTCCTTGTCCCGATGGGCCAGGTCCAAAAGGGCCTTGTCCAGAAGGATTTTGTCCGTAAGGGTTATTTCCAGAACTGGGTTGCTGGTTCTGCCCCCCAACACCCCATTGGTTACCGTACTGGCCAGCAGGTTGTTGATAATTTTGATAAGGATTACCCTGCGGCTGTTGGTAATTTTGATACGTGGTATATTGATTTTGCCCCTGGGGTTGCTAGTATCCATATTGAGCCTGGGAACCAGGTGGCATTTGATGACCAGGTTGGGATTGATACCCACCTGAATGCGGGGGTTGGGATTGGTACCCACCCGAATAAGAAGGTTGGGCCTGATACCCACCTAAATAAGGAGGCTGGGATTGATACCCACCTGAATCAGGAGGCTGGCATTGATACCCACCTGAATAAGGAGGCTGGGATTGATACCCGCCCGAGTAAGGAGGTTGGAATTGATACCCGCCCGAGTAAGGAGGTTGGGATTGGTACCCACCTGAATACGGAGGCTGGGATTGATACCCACCTGAATACGGATGCTGGTATTGATACCCACCTGAATAAGGAGGCCGGGATTGGTACCCGCCTGCATGCTGGGCCGTCTGGCTGGAAGGTTGTCCTGGTCAGATCTGAGATGGCCCTGTTCGCCCAGAAGGTCGAGCTTGCTGAGCGAGGGGTTGCCCTTGCGCAACCGAGGATTTTCCTTGTTGACCAGATGGTTGCTTAGCGGTAGGTTGGCCTTATTGTACGTAAGGCTGGCCCCCTTACCCAGAAGGGTTGCCTTGCTGGTTTCCGGGTTGACCTTGCTGACCATAAGGTTGTCCCTGGTTCCCATAAGGTTGCCCCGAAGGGTAGCCTTGTTGGGTATCGGGTTGTCCCTGTTGAGTGTTGGGTTGTCCCGGGTTTCCAGAAGGTTTCCCAAGATATGTAAAATATGGACCACTAGAGACCAAAGGTTGTCCCTAATTGGGTTGTCCTTGTGGGCCTCCCTGTTGACCTGGGTAATTCTGGCCAGCATACTGCTGCCCCTGATTAGGCTGCAAGTAGGGCTGTTGACCCTGGTAGGGTGGTCCTTGCTATCCTTGACTCTGATGGTACTGGCCACCACCATACCCGGTGGTACCCCAAGCCACGTTCAATTGAATGGAAGCCTCAACATAAGGCTCTTCAGGCAAGGAGGTATACAAGTAATGATTCTCAGGATCATAATGCGGGCCTTGCCCATCTGGGCTTTGGACATTACGCAAGTACTGAAAATATGCCTCCTCTGCCGTCATATGATCGGAAGCAGGAGGAGCACCACTTGCGGGGTGCACAACTCTAGGAGTATGTGTCGATTGACCACTTTGTGCCAGACCTCGAGATGGGTCCGCAACGGAAGTGACAGCGGATGACACTATAACGGCATTAACAACTGGAGTTGACGACGCGACGCAGACGGTCAGGTTGGTTGGGACTGCTGTAACAGCAGTATGGTGAACTTGGGAAACAAACGGTCCTATGGTAGGGACGATGTTTTGATCCCACACAGAAGAGGAAGCTGCAGAGTTCATAGCATCCCTCAAAGATCTATAGCGCGCCGGCACCGTGATACCCAAAGGTGTAACGGTGTAGGGCGTAGAGATGATTAGGGATGTAGCTGAAATGGGAGTATCAATACTCGACATGACGGATGGCCCACTCGACACAGGAGATGTGTCACCCATATCGGAAGAAGCCATCGGAGATGGGACACCGACAGGAGTGGCGGGAAAATCCTCTTCAGAGGGCTCCCAAACAGGGTTCCAAGAAAATTCGTAAAATTCGTCCTCTGGAGCTCGAGAATTCAACGGTTGGATGCTCGGAACAATGGGAAGAGTGTCACAAACCGGTGTTTCAGGGGCAACAGAAGATGGAGACCCTTGGTCACTTGGGACGGGGGACGAAGTTGATGGATCCGCCAGGATGATCAAACAAAGACCCTAAGAAAACTAACGATAAGAGACCCTACTCAAAACTAAACGCACACAAGATCTACCAAGGTAAATGTTATCGTAGCCGAATAAATTTTATGACACCAGGACACAACTTGACCTTTTCATGTTTTAAGAGTCAAGAAAAGGACAAAAGGTGACTCTAGTCGCCTTCGAATGTTTTGAGAGCCCGAAGTGACAAATGCTCTATAGAG
>APFE030498729.1:7842-20196 GCA_000404065.3 Pinus taeda | reverse complement strand
GATGAGTAGATGAACGATAAAATAGGATAACCCAAACCCATGGAGGCAAATGCGAAATGAGATGAGATGTCCCCACCCAGACAGTGCCATGTTCAAGAGCGACATACTGCCGACGACGACGATTATGATTCCTTTATTCCCCCCACCATTTCTAGCGAGTAACCCGGTTATTTTTAGATGACAAGCTTGACAGGGATAGCATATGCTTGAAGGGCGCCATTTCGACGGAATCTGATGTCATTAAAGTTTAATGAGTCTGACAAAGGAAGAACTCGGCATCTTTTCATGTTTAGAGAGTTTGAAAAGACAGCGAAAAGAAAACTCCAGGGGTGTCCTTTTTCGTAGAATTGTGTCTTTCGAGCCCGAAAAAGTATAAAACTGTGCTCGAAAGAACCGCCTGATCATCACAACCGAGGAGTAATTTTCGTAAGTAGTGACATCGATCTGAAAAATCAAAAAAGTGATTGATATCACGTCGTTTCGTTTCCATTAAAGAACCTGAAATGACAAGGGTCCGACAATCTTTTCATGTTTTATACGGTCGGGAAAAAGAGTTTAAAAACAACTGCCTCCTATTTACTTTTAACGAGTCAAGAGGAATAACTCGGCAATTTTTTCACATTTAACGAGTCAGAAAAGAGCTAAAAGATGACTCCATATTGACTTTTTCGTGTATTTACCGAGTCCGAAAAAGTATAAAATACAACTCGTTTCACCGTCGAAGCTGTGCAAGAGACTTGTCGCTGCACAAGAAGTAAACGTAAAACCCATTTTCGACCAAAAGTACATTAAAATACTCAAAAATAACCTTTTTAAACCAAAAATGAGTTAAAAATCTTATAAATAGGGTGAAAACGTAAAATTAAAATTACGTTTACCATTTTACCTCTTGAAGAGTGAAAAGAGTCCTTTTGGGAGGCAAACTTCAGGCGGTGATTGCGATCAATCCAGGCAACCATTCACGACCTCGTCAGTTCCAGGTAAGAGGCACTTCCCTTAGCTCCATTTTCATACCATTTTTAATTCATTTAGTTCCTGATTGGGCCCCAGCAAGGGGGAATTGCAAAATTAGGGCTTCGCCCCATTGTCGCGGGTATCCAGCGCGAACCCGTGCTAACGGGGTAAAAAACCCAAAGGAGCCGCGCCATTAGCGCGACTGTTTTAAGAAAAGTCGTGCTAACCGCACGACCCAATTTTTCTATGTTTTTTCCCATTTAAAATGAATTTTTCCTGGATTAGCATTTATCTAATATTCTAATGAAGGCAATTTTGTCCTTGTGGGTGCAGGAAACAGGTCAAAATGGTGGTAGTATCGAAAGAGCGAGAACATGACATTATTGATGCCTTAGCCATTGAGGATGAAGGGTGCATGGACGCCCTAAGGGACTGTGGCCTTAAGAAATTCTTCCTTACATCATCCATGTGGGCACAACCTGAGTTGCTGCAATTTATCTTTGATGCTTGGGACGTAGACGACCAAGTGTTTCGTCTGCAGAATGAGACCTTGGAGCTCGAGGTCTCCGACGTGTATTTCATTACAGGATTGTCGCAGAGAGGGAAGGTTCCTATCTTGACAGGCAGTAGAATTTCTTGGGAGAAGGTTGGTGAAGTGAAAGCTCGAGTGTGCCCCGAAGCACAATTCAGGCAGCAGAGTGCAAAGGTGTTGATCACCACCGTCCGGGATTTGACACTGAGAGCCATCCTTTTCACCATCAGACGCATAGCTGGGGTACAAGCGCCCCATGAGGCCAGTAAGAACCACCTGATCCTAGCGACTAAATGCCTCAGTCCGACCGTTTTTAACTGGGCTGCCGCGGTGACTACTAACATTAAAAGGCAGCTCACTAATTGCAAGCGAGCTGAGACGAAACAGTTTGCATACGGCTCCATCGTGGTATCGTTCTTCATGGAACGAATACCATTGTTCCAGATTCAGAGAGCAGTGGTGGCAGACCCATTGCCCAGGGGAGGAGGAGGCCAGGAGATGTCTTGGCATCCTGAGTTCTTCATATGGCTCCGACGGCAGTTGATCATGATCCAAGATTGGCCTTATGCAGGGACCAGTTTCATGGGAGACCCAGAGCTTCCACTACCAGAGGGGGAGGAATGGGATGAGGAGCTAGGTATGTACTCCTTGATTTTGATGTTTTCTATTTTTTTTTTGTCTTTTTCGATACATGCCTGTTCTAATAATGATTATATATGTACGCATATGTGGGTCCAGAGCGACCAGCCGGACTATCCCCTACAACGCGAAGAGGCCAACTCGCAGCCGACCCACCGGCAGTGGGGGAGGAGTTGATTCATAATCTCGAGGGGCTTGCCCAAGGGATTCTTGGTTATGCCAGGCTAGCAGATGTTCCTCTTTCTTACTAGAGGCATACAGTAGGGGTGCCGACCCGCATCCACCGTCTGCTGAGACGATTGGTGTGGGCGGTGATGTGTTATCATGAGCACCACCGTGCTTAGGCTTCTAGACTTTATTGTCTGCATATATATATTTTTTGAGAGACGTGTGTCTCAGATGTAATGGGAACACAGACTCTATCCAGACATGTACATTCTATTTTTTGAGTGCCTCAGTGCGCCACACGATATATATATATATATATATATACATGGTGTTTTTATTGTATCTTATGCTTCTCGTGTTTTGTTGATTTACATATTATGCAAATGCCTGTCCAATACATAGTTAGCCAATGCATCGGTTACTGCATTAAGTCTCCTTGGAATGTGATGATAAGTAATGTAATCAAAATCTCTTTCTAATAACTTAACACGTAAATACAACCTTAAAATACGATGATCTCTGACGGAATATCATTCGTTGAGCTGGTGGACTACAAGTTGCGAATCTAAGTTTACAACCAATGAGCGGATTCCAAGGTTAATTGCCTCGGCTAATAATTCAATTACAGCACTATATTCAGCCACCATTGTTTGTTGTGCAACCTAGACACACACCTTGAATATCTACTAACTCACCATGAGGATCGTAGATCACCCATGCCGCAGATGACAGATTGCAAGTACTGCGGGAAGCACCATCAGCGAAACCAACGTAAGGTGATCCAGACATCTGTTCAAGAAGCAAAAGACACAATAAGCGGAAATCATGCCGGCACACTAAGATAAAAAAATAAACACGCACACACACAAAACACTATTAAAAAGCATATGCATGTAAAAAAATAAAAGAGAGAGCGCCTGGACTCAGGCATAATATTTCTTAAGATACAGCCCATTGCGGGTCCTGTCCAAGGGATTACCTTCATAATCTATCAGCTCATAGGCACCTTTTTGTAAAACTCTTTTCACAATATAGGGCCCATGCCACATTGGCTCGAGTTTTCTTGCCCCCAGCTTATCATTAGCTTGATCGTAGAGCAGTACTAGATCTCCCTCGATGAAAGAGCGGGGATTAACAGTGTTATTGAAGTGAGTTTTTACTCGCTTCTTTTGAGCTTCAATAGCTAGGGAGGCTAGATGACGTGTCTCGTCTAGTCGTTCCAAGTAAAGAAGTCGCTCTTCTACAGGAGTAGTATCGAGGAGTAACTCGACGGCTAATCTGAGTGAAGGAATCTCGCACTCAATGGGAAGGGTTGCCTCCAGTCCATATACTAACTGAAAAGGGGTGAAACCGATGGCATCCTTCACGGAGGTCCGGTAGGCCCACAAGGCAGAGAACAACATCAAATGCCAACTAGACTTGTGCATGCCAACAGTTCTTTGAAGCATCGTGACCAAGACCTTGTTCACGGCTTCCACTTGACCGTTTGCCTGAGGATAGTACGGAGTGGAACTATCATGCCTAAGTCCTAGTTGGGTTGTCAACTCGGCCATCATATGATTACGAAAATTTTTTCCATGAATAATGGCAATGGCTTGTGGAAACCCGAACCGAGAAATAACATGGTTAAACAGAAACTACGCCGCGGTATGACCGTCTTCCGACAATGTGGGCATCGCCTCGACCCATTTTGTAAAGTAATCTACAGCAACGATGATGTAACCATGCCCCCTGGCCGAGCGAGGTTTACATGTCACATAATTGATGCCCCATTTGGCAAAGGGGCCTACGGTCACAACGGGGTGCAGCGGGGCAGGGGGCGCACGCATCTTCCGTTGGTAAATCTAACATTCGTGACAAGAACGGACGGCAAGAATGCAGTCCTTGAAAATGGAAGGCTAGAAGTAGCCAGCATGGAGGATCTTCTGTGTGGTGGCATATCCAGACATGTGACTGCCACAAGCACTGGAGTGGCAGTCATTTAGAACTCTTTCAGCTTCTTCAAAGGTTAAGCATCGACGAAGAACCGAATCAACACCAAGGCGGTACAGGGTGTCCCCAACTATGCGATATGGTTGGGCTTGGTGACGAATCCGTCGACGAGCGTCTTTCGAGGTCTCAGGGTGGAAGGAGGACGTCTGCAAGTAGACAATGATGTCCCCATAACAAGGATCAAGGGTGCTGATAAGGAAAAGAGTTTCATTTGGAATAGACTCCTCTATCTGCGAGGAAGTAGCGGCGGATGGCAAGGAACACAAAAGTTCAGCAAAAACGAGTGATTTCTTGGACTTGGCCGCAGTAAATTCCAAGTCAAACGCTTGGAGGATTATGATCCACTTTGATTATTTACCCCCCAGCAATTGTCATGAAAGAATGTAGGTCATGGGGTTGCAATCTAAAATCACCGTCGTAGTACGCAACAAAATGTAGTGACGAAAACGTTGGACGGCGTAGACAACGGCGAGGGCCAACTTCTCGACATATGCATATCGAGTCTCTGTATCTAGTAAGTTGTGATTAAGATAATAAATGACATGTTCGATGCCAACATCGTCATCTTGGACCAAAACCATACCGATAGTGGTATCGACAATGACCAAATATAGTGTATAGTCACGATGATAATTTGGAGGCCGCAACAAAGGGGCGGAAACTAGGAGAGTTTTGAGACGAGCAAAAGACTCCTCGGCTATGGCATCCCATCGGAATGGGGTGTCACGCTTGACTAACCGGGTAAAACCCTTTTCCACCTCAGCATAGTTTGGTATGAACCGTGTGAGAAAATTAGCTTTCCCCTGCAAGCTCTGCAATTGCCGCAAAGTAGCAGGGGGAGGAAGATTCACAATTGCCTCAACTTTAAGGGGATCCAAACGGATGCCCTCTCGGGAGACGATAAACCCGAGAAGTCGACCAGATTCGACACAGAAGACACATTTATGCGGATTTAATCGGATATTATAGTGTCGACAATGAAGAAAAATCTCACGAAGATGCGATGGGTGGTCCGCGCGCTTAGCTGAATGAGCGGGAAGGTCATCCAGATAAGGCTGTACGATGTGCCTGATATAGTGGAAGGCATAAGGCATCACACGCTGAAAGGTAGTGCCGGCATTCTTAAGACCGAAGGGGAGCTTTTTGTAAGCGAAAGTGCCCAATGGACAGATGAAGGCCGTCTTGTGTTGATCAGCCGGGGTGATATTAATCTGGTTGTAACCAGAGAAGCCATCCATAAAAGAATATATTTCGCTGCCCGCACACTTGTCAATGAGTTGATCAATGAATGGCGTGCGGTAGTTGTCTTTTGGGCAAGATCTATTAATGTCGCGGTAATTGACACAGACGTGAATGGTACCTTGTTTTTTGTCGATAGGGACAATATTTGAGACACAATCAATCAGTGGGATGGGATAAATGAATCCAGCTTTAAGAAGCTTTTCAACCTCTGCTTTGATAGCTACCGCCTTACGGGGGTACACAGGACGCAAACGCTGATGAACAGGTTTGGCCTCGGGATACGTCGATATCTCGTGCACTACTATAGATGTATCAATACCGGGTGTTTCTTCATAGGACCATGCAAAGACATCGCGAAATTCACAGAAGAGTGCGATATAAATCTGAATCTCCTCAGGAGTGCAGGTGACTCCTATATAAATGTTCTCGACAATCCCTGGCTTAACAGTGATGTCAATAGGTTGCATGTGTGTGATGTTCCCTAGATTCCCTTCAGACGATGTGTGATAAATCTGAATGGGTGTCTAAAGAGGTTGAGAAGGGAGACATGGAGAAAACCACTCGAGGCAAAGCAATGTTTCCCAAAGGGTAGGGAGAAAGGAGGAACGGTGGTGAAGAGGAAACCATGGACGTTCTTCCAGAGACATAGTCTCTATGATAGCCTCATCGGAAGGAAATATTTCCTTCAATAGATCCGAGGAGGTGTATTCTCCGAACCAGGGGGGGAATCATCTGAGTCAAGAGCCCCACTCGTGATGGTGGGTTGATCATGAGAGGCTGATGCAGCAACAATTTTGATGTAGCCGAGCTCGGCTGGACTCAACGGCATCTCCTCACCCCAATATTCTATCTGGTTGATGGAGGGGAGGATCCAAGGATCAGAACGAACTGAGATCATGGAGATTGAGGCGAGGTTGGGAGGTGGGAGGGAGAAAACACCCATAAGGGCGGGTTCTTTGAAGAGCCCGGCTCCCACACTCTCAAACGGAATGGATGTATGCTCAATGAATGGTACATTTCCCTCAGAAGAGGAAGCGAAGAAAGAAAGTTGGTCGACCGTGACACTTTTCCCTTGACGGGGGAAACGAATGACATGGAAGAGGGATGAAGCCACGGCACGCATGGCATACGTCCAACTCCAGCCCAGAAGGAGGTTATATGTGAGATTTGCGTCAACAACCTCAACTTCTACTTCCATAGTCTTCCCTTCTAAGGTGATTGGTAGTCGTTGAAGAATACCATAAGGTCGGGATTCTCTCCCATTGAATGCTTCCAAGGTCGTTGGAAACTGACTCAGAGTCAGAGACCCGATTGCTTTCCAACATGCGATAGACATAATGCAGGTTGATGCGCCTTCATCAATGATTGTACGATGGATTGTTTTGGAATTGATGACGACTTGAATGAGAAAAGCGATCTAATGAGGCAGTCAAGGAACATGGCTCTCGAGGTCGAAGGTAATCAAATCCGAGTCCGTTGGGTCGATGCCACCGATGGCCGATAGCAGGGAATTCCTCTGGGTGGGGGAAACTCTGAAGGACCTCTAAGGCGGACATAGCTGACGGAGCCTGCGCTAAGTCCTCTACGATGCTATAGTGCTGGGCAGCATGAGCATTCGGATTATAAGAAGATCTTCTCAGTACCCCTTTGGGAGGGGGTCGGATTGTCGTCTCAGTACTCGATCTCTCGATATGGAGGGGACCAGAGCTAGACGAAGGAGCACTTGAGGGAACCTCTGGCTCCTTCCCGGCGGATGACGGATACTCCTTCGCTCGAGTTGTTACATGAACAGGAATAGTTCTAGCCATGAAGACCTGGGAACCGAAGGGAGAAGAAGAGGGATCAGCTACCATTTGAGTTTGTTGAGAGGGAAAGGGTTCTTTAAGAACCGCAGGGACTCCAGGAGCACCTTTCAACAAACGACTAACTTCAGACCGCCTAGGGCAGTCCTTAGTGTAGTGATTCTCCTCACAAATGAGGCAAGGATACTTGGGTTTGCGTTTAGCTCCTTCCTCGGCTGGAGGTTTAGAGGATTCCTGTTTGGGTTTCTCGGGTTTATTTTTCCCTTTCCCCTTTTCCTTTTTCTTTCCTTTCGAGGCCTTGCCCGCCGTGGTGGACTAGACGGCATTGACCTCGGAAGTGTTACCAGAATTTAAACCACCCTGAGAAGAGTTTTCATTAGATGCACTTGACTTTTGCTTCCCAGGGTTCGACGATGATTTTTTAGAGGCCTGGTTCACAGAGCCAATGACTCCATCGACAGATGGTTTGGGAAGAGCCTTGGATGTACTGGGCCTTAGGGCGTCCGGCAGATACTCATACAAGGTACCAGACTGAGAGTAAACTAAGTCTAGGTACTAAGCGCGCGTGATTTCTTGCTCTTCAGTTACACAGGCTCCCATAGCAATGTCCCGTGCAATCTTGGGGACAAAGGAAGTCGTGAACCAGTAGGTGAGAAGTTGATCAGGAATCCAGAACTTGATCAACCTGTGATGCCTTCTCCATTCATGGATGTGATCGGAGATATGTGTAGCAGTATCCTGCTTGAGAGACGTAAGGAGGTGAGTCCCTGTCTCGTACCGAATGGGTGACTAAAAGTGAGTAAGAAATGCCATGGCCAACGAATTGAAATATTGAAATGACGTGTGGGTCAATTCAATATACCATTTAGCTGCAGAACCAGTGAGAGTCCTCTGAAAAAGGCGAAGCCGAATCGAGTCATCGAGCCATGAATTAGACAAACACCATAAGTGTTACGTCATCACATGAGCCTGAGGGTCCTCTCTGGCTTTTCTGTTGAATTTGGGACATTCACTAGGTATCTTAGTTGGAACTGGTGGCCATTGTGGATTGTGTAAAATGGAATCATTTGTTAACTTCGACACATCGGGCAGTTCCAACGTTGCTAGAAATGGTAGCTGTGGGTTAAGGGACATTTGTCTCGGATATGCGGTAGAGCCAGAATTCCATCCAGTTCCTGGTTGCCCCCATTGTCCTTGTCCCGATGGACTAGGTCCAAAAGGGCCTTGTCCAGAAGGATTTTGTCCATAAGGGTTGTTTCCAGAACCGGGTTGCTGGTTCTGCCCCCCAGCACCCCATTGGTTACCATACTGGCCAGCAGGTTGTTGATAATTTTGATCAGGATTACCCTGCGGCTGTTGGTAATTTTGATACGGGGTATATTGATTTTTCCCCTAGGGTTGCTGGTATCCATACTCAGCCTGGGAACCAGGTGGCATTTGATGACTAGGTTGGGATTGATACCCACCTGAATGCGGGGGTTGGGATTGGTACCCACCCGAATAGTGAAGCTGGGCTTGATACCCACCTGAATAAGGAGGATGGTATTCGTACCCACCTAAATAAGGAGGCTGGGATTGGTACCCACCTGAATAAGGAGGCTGGGATTGATACCCGGCCGAGTAAGGAGGTTTGGATTGATACCCGCCCGAGTAAGGAGGTTGAGATTGATACCCACCTAAATACGGAGGCTGGGATTGATACCCACCTGAATACGGATGCTGGGATTGATACCCACCTGAATAAGGAAGCCGGGATTGGTACCCGCGTGCATGCTGGGCCATCTGGCTGGAAGGTTGTCCTGGTCGGATCTGAGACGGCACTGTTCGCCCAGAAGGTCGATCTTGTTGAGCGAGGGGCTGCCCTTGCACAACTGAGGATTGTCCTTGTTGACCAGATGGTTGCTGAGTGGTAGGTTGGCCTTGCTATACGTAAGGTTGGCCCCCTTGCCCAGAAGGGTTTCCTTGCTGGTTTCCGTGTTGACCTTGCTGACCACAAGGTTGTCCCTGGTTCCCATAAACTTGCCCCGAAGGGTAGCCTTGTTGCATACCGGGTTGTCCTTGTTGAGCATTGGGTTGTCCCGGGTTTCCAGAAGGTTACCCAAGATATGTAAAAGATGAACCACTAGAGACCAAAGGTTGTCCCTGATAGGATTGTCCTTGTGGGCCTCCCTGTTGACCTGGGTAATTCTGGCCGGAAAACTGCTGCCCATAAATGGGCTGCGAGTAAGGTTGTTGACCCTAGTAGGGTGGTCCTTGCTGTCCTTGACTCTGATGGTACTAGCCACCACCATACCCGGTGGTACCCTAAGCCACGTTCAATGGAACGGAAGCCTCAAAATAAGGCTCTTCAGGCAAGGAGGTATACAAGTAACGATTCTCAGGATCATAATACGGGCCTTACCCATCTGGGCTCTAGACATTACGCAAGTACTGAAAATATGCCTCCTCTGCCGTCATATGCTCGGAAGCAGGAGGGGCACCACTTGTGGGGTGCACAACTCATGTAGTATATGTTGATTGACCACTTTGTGCCGGACGTCGAGATGGGCCTGCAGTAGAAGTGACATCAGATGACATTGTAACGACACTAACAACTAGAGTCGACGACGCGACACAGACAGTCGGATTGGTTGGGACTGTTGTAACAGCAGTATGGTGAACTTGGGAAACAAACGGTCCTGTGGTAGGGACGATGTTTTGATCCCACACAGAAGAGAAATCTGCAGAGTTCATAGCATCCCTCAAAGATCTATAGCGTGTCAGCATCGTGATACCCAAAGGTGTAACGGTGTAGGGCATAGAGATGATTGGGGATGTAGCCGAAATGGGAGTATCAATACTCGACATGACGGATGGCCCACTCGACACAAGAGATGTGTCGCCCATATCGGAAGAAGCCATCGGAGAGGGACACTGACAGGAGTGGCGGGAAAATCCTCTTCAGAGAGCTCCCAAACAGGGTTCCAAGAAAATTCGTAGAATTTGTCCTCTGGAGCTCAAGAATTCAATGGTTGGATGCTCGGAACAATGGGAAGAGCATCACAAACCGGTGTCTCAGGGGCAACAGAAGATGGAGACCCTTGGTCACTTGGGAAAGGAGACGGAGTTGATGGATCCGCCAGGATGATCAAACAAAGACCCTAAGCAAACTAACGATAAGAGACCCTACTCAAAACTAAACGCACACAAGATCTACCAAGGTAAATGTTATCGTAGCCAAATAAATTTTATGACACCAGGACACAACTTGACCTTTTCATGTTTTAAGAGTCGAGAAAATGACAAAAGATGACTCTAGTCGCCTTCGAATGTTTTGAGAGCCCAAAGTGACAAATGCTCTATAGAGCCTTTTCTTTTACAGAGTTCGAAAAGGATAAAAAAGTGACTGCTCTGGAGAAACTAGGCAAAGGGGTTTACCAGACAATCCGTAAAACTGCTTATACACCTTGGCAATCGTATGAAAACCAAGGACTTTCCGTACTGTAGTCAATCTTCCCGAATGTTGTGTTCGGTGCATTACGGCTTGTAAGGCAGCAGGCACAGCTTCCTATGGATCAAGGATGCAAACTTAGTGGAGTCTCCCCATATATACGCGACGATACGTGGGAGCCCAAATCCGTGCTAGACCACAACTGAATCACACCAGGAGGAATCACCCCACCTTAATGCGAAAACAACAGTGACTAGGTTTAACGACGCCGGAGCACGTCTCTAGCCTAGACCTCTAGAATGTTTGCATTATGTTCCAATGCGTTTTTAAGTAAATTCAGTTTATTTTATGGTTTATCTTTTAGTTAAGTTTCGGTTTAAGGCCCTACCGTATGTAATCTTCCACAAATTCCTAGATGCAAGCTACATGCGAAAGAAAGCCATTTCGTTCGATGAATACTAACTACAAGAAGGTTAATATTTTCAATCAAACAAAATGAACTCAATCAACCAAACAACCTAATGCAGCTAATGGCAAATAAACAAAACTTTTTCTTTTCAATAATGCAAATAACAAAAAGTTCTATTTCATTCGCTGTTAAATGCAAAAGAGATTATTTGATTCCTTTCTACAAGCACAATGCACTAGAACGAATTTTGAAAGATAACAACACTGAGAAAAGAAGCAAATTCACCCAATGAAGACTCAATGAAATCCCAAGACACTAAAAAAGTTCTCCAAATCAAAAGGAAAACAAGGCTTCACACGAGCTATGTGATCTAAGCTCAAACAAAGCTAGAATGAAATCTAAGCAAACAAGAGCAAGTTGTTCAGAAATCACTCAAAAATACTTCAACAATCACTGAAGAAAATGCGAAAAGCAATCACAAGGTTAACCAGACAATCAAAGAACCCAAAACTCCCACGGGAGGCTCGACACACACGGCCACTAGATGCCCTAGGGTTGAGGTGTGAAATCGATGGAAAGAGGCAAACACCCGGAGGACAAAGGTTGCAAACCAGTCAAACAAGGCTTAAGCACACTCCAGAAACTGAAAAAGAGGTGGCAAAAAGCAAATCCAAGCTCAGACAGCAAGCAAAACAAGTGGACCAAAAACTACACAGCCTGGCGCGACTGTGAGGCTGCAACCCGCGCTAAACAGGGATTGGCGCGGGTTGTCAGTTAGCAACAAGGTCCACTAGCACGACTGTGAAGGAAAAAAGCGCGCTAACAAAGTTTGCTAATTTCAAAAGAAAAATGCGCAGTCCAGGGCTTGGGTCACAAGCTTAAAGCAAGTCAAAAAGTACAGGGGTAGCAAGAAATTCGATCCAAAGGCTTATCTAAGCAAGCAATCAAAGAAAAACCAAAGAGACAAGACAAACTCCAAGTTGTTTAGTTTGTAAGCCAAACCAGAGATCGACTGAAGCGGATTTGATCTACTTCACTACCACAAAGCAATAGTGTTTCGAAGGCTATCTGGTCGTGTTTCAGACTCCGTCTAAGTTTACAAATCAAGACAACAAGCTAAACTCCCCAGTGGAGTCGCCAAATTGTTGGAGAGGTAAATCCCCTCTATGGATAGAGGCGATCCCTA
>APFE030498728.1:3164-34852 GCA_000404065.3 Pinus taeda | reverse complement strand
ATAAATGCAATTCTCACAGAAGTCCAAATCAACATTCTTTAAACCCGGCAACAAATTCCTTGAGTGAAGAATCTTCATTCCTTTTTCACTCATGTGTCCAAGCCTAAGATGCCATAATGCTGCATCTGCTCCTTTGGAAGTTAAAGCATTAACAGAGTTAGAAATACCATTGCATAAATACAATGTACCAACCTTTCGCCTTTTGCTATTACCAGGGCTCCTTTGGTGACCTTCCAAGCTTTATCTGTGAAAGTTGTCACACAACCTTCACCGCCTAACTGCCCTGTTGAAATCAGATTTTTCTTTAGATCTGGAACATGCCTTACCTCCTTTAGTAGCCATTGGTTTCCATTCTGCTGTTTTACAAGAACCTTACCCATTCCAACAATTTTACAGGGTTTATCATCACCCAAACGAACTTGTCCAAAATCTCCTTGAACATAGTCATGAAAGTATTTCTTATCAGGTGTGGCATGGAATGAGGCCCCTGAATCTACCACCCAGGAATCAGTAATATTTTCGAAAGAAAGAATCAAAGCATCTTGTAACACCTCACCTGTCACATTTGCTTCATGATTGTTTTCTTGCTGTGAATCTCCTTCTTTTCCCTTCCGAGATCTACAGTCTTTCTTTAGGTGTCCTTTCTTTCCGCATTTCCAGCACACTATCCCCGATCTGGACTTGGATCTGCCTTTCCTTGATTTACTGCGATATCCTGAGCTCTTTCCTCTTTCCATTTTTCTTCCTCTAGACTCTGCACTCAAGGCATTTCCCGATGTCTCACCGGAGCTTTTCCGTCGCATTTCCTCGCTAAGGATAGCACCGACAACATCATCAAACTTTAAAGTACTAGATCCAGAAACGAAGTTACTAATGGCCATTACCAAACCATTCCAACTTTCTGGTAATGAGCACAAGAATAACAGAGCTCTAACTTCATCATCAAAGTTTACCCCTACAGAACATAACTGACTTGTAACAGTATTAAAATCATTTAAATGATCTGCAACAGATCCACCTTCCGACATCTTCATATTAAATAACCGTTTCATAAGAAATACCTTGTTTGAGGCCGAGGGTTTTTCATATAGTTTCTCCAACGCCTTAATCAAACCCTCTGTCGTTGTTTCCTTCGAAATGTTGAAGGCGAACGACGCTGCAAGGCACAACTGTATTGTTCTGAGTACCTTTCAGCGTCTTTAGATCTGGACTTACCCCAAAAGGCCTCATACCAATGGAGATATTTGTCCATCCTTATATACCCATGATCCTCCCCACTTCTAGTCAAGGTGGGACTTTTGGTTGTATACCCAACACTTGGTTTACCTCATATATTAGGTCTTCTCATGAACTTGGTCTACCACAGAGAATAATTTTGTCCAGGAGCTCGATCTTCCACAAAGAATTAACTTCACATAAACAAAATATGAGAGATCATAAATGTGCTTGAAATGTGCCTCAGATTATTCGAAATGAGCATCATAATTGATCTACATTTCTACCCAATGGATGAGGTTGAATGACCTATTTATAGTGAATGGATGAAGCTGAATAGATGTGTCTTTTGGTGCTCGCTAACATGATTTTCTTGGAGTGATGACTTGAGATTTTGAAGAATAAAATTTATTTTTCAAAAATATAATTCTTCCTCTTTTGAAATCGACATGAATAACATATATTAAGTTTATCATAACATATATTTCAAGGGATAAAACATTATTCATGAAGACTGACCATAGCTACAAAATTCAACATGGAGAGAGAGTGTTTGTGTTTGGGGGTGAGATAGAGAAACAAAGGAGAGATAGAGGGAAAAAGAGAGAGACGGAGAGAGGAAGGGAGGTGTGTATATATATATAATATATATATATATAATAATTATATATATATATATATATATATAATATATTATATAATATATAAATATATATAAATATATATTATGGATTATGTGTGTGTTTGGGGGGGATGAGATAGAGAGAAAAATAAGGAGAGATGGAGGGAGATTTAGATATAGATGACAGGGGAAAAGAGAGGGGAGGAGAGAGACATAGAGAAGGAGGAAGAGGTGTTGAATTGTAATTATGGTCGATCTTCATAATGTATACGTTTTTAGTTGATGTACTTGTATGCATTATTTTAAAGCATGTTTTAAATACTAGATTCAAAGTAAAATTAATTTTTATTCAAAGTCCCATTGTGACTTGTAAAAGAAGAAAATTTCAATTTTTGAATCATAATTTTTGGCTCCAAAATTTGTCAAGTCGTCTTCCCTCCAAGTCAAGTTGTCCCTAGCAAAAGACACACCCATTCGACCAATATAGATCACTATATAAAGGAAGTTTTACCTCCTCCACTTGGGAAATTCGCATCTCTTTCACAAGAAAATTTATGAGAAAGAAAGCAAAGGATAGGAAGGATGAATAAGACAAAGAATAAGATGAATTATCTCTCTTTCTCTCTCTCATCAATTCGCACATGTGGACATAGTCTCTATCTCCTTATTCATAGTTCCTTTTGGGAATTCTGTTCTAGTGGGTGAAATTCTGGGCAACCGCAGGGGCCAAAATTCTGGGCCAACTAGAAATTGCAAAGAGGCTGAAAATTCTTGGTTAGATTAGGCAGAGAAAATTTCTAGATCATATTGGGTGGCTTGACTTGGAGGGGGAAGACTAGGTTTTACCATCATCCTAGGTGTGTATCTTATTGAGAAAAATAATTTCTCTATTGAAAAGGTTGCTAGGTTTTTCCCCTTGTTGGGTTTTCCTAGGGTAAATATTTTCTCCTATTTGTGCATTGTGATTTCTACTATTCTACTATTATTTATGGATTAATTTCTAAAGTATAATTATTGAATTCTATATTGGAATAAAAATCAAAGAAGATCTACATCAAAAGTAATTATCAGTTTTCCAGAAATACTATGCTAGTTTCTATTACACTTGGAAAATCAACATAGTATCAAAGCTTTGGTGAAGAAAGGAACTTTGAGATCACTTTTGATGAAACCCTAATTTGAGATCATCATTGTTGAAGTACTTTATTGACATCCATGTCCTCATCTATGAAATTTGAAAAAAATTTAGAGGGAGCCTCAAACTTTAGGGTTTGGAAACTTAGAGTTGATATTATTCTTGCAAATAACAAGGTATTGAATATTGTATTGGGAAAAGTTGTGGAATCAACAAATACATAAGGGAAGGAGAAGTTTAAGGAAGATGTGTTGGGTTGTGTTATTTTCTTTCCACGACTAGCCCACATAGTTAACCGAGGGGGTAGAAGGAGGGCTGAGCCCCCCCTTCGTTGCACCGATTGTACAGCAGGGGGGGTCACGAGGGGTCTGAGGGATGGAAGTAACCCCACTCTATGAAAATTTTGTTTTTGGACCCTATATTAAGTTGGGCAGTTTTGTGCATGATTTTTCGCACGTGGTTTTAGACGCGATGGTTTTAGGTCCATGTTATTGGATGCTTCGACATGTGTAAATATGTATTGTAACATTAAAAGGAACACAATGAAAAATCAAGCTGGTAGTCCCGGTTTTGGGATCCAGGGGAAAATCTCTATGTATATGTGTTTTATGTGTTATTCTCTCACATTATTTATTTTCTGTGTTTTATAATTCGTATGCAAGTAATTTCTGTACAGGGTTAAAACCTACATTTGGTATCAAAGCTATTTTGGCTTCAAGGGGATGCCTTTGTTACTGAGGGGTTTTGCTTGGGCCTGTGGTAGACCCTTTTCAGTGGGAGATCTATGGGATCGATTCTGGTCATGAAAGGAGATGGCGAGTAGTGGAAAGATAGAGATCGAGAAATTTAATGGTTAGAGTTTTGAGCTATGGAAACTCAAGATGGAGGATCTGTTGGTGGATAAAGATTAGTGGATCATGGTAGATCTAGGTACTAAACCAACGGGAGTGTCTGATGAAGAATTGAAGAAGTTGGATCGGAAGGAAAAGAGCACAATATGATTGTTTATCTTAGATTCAATATTGTTGAATGTATAAGAGGAAGCTACGGTGAAGGCTTTATGGGACAAGTTAGGGACTTTGTATCAATCAAAGTCTCTGGTGAATAAACTATTCCTACAGAAAAAACTGTATAACCTAAGGATGAAAGATGGAGACTCTATGACAGAGCATCTGAACGCATTTAATACTGTCGTAAGTAAGTTATTATCTTTTGATATTAAAATTTTAGATGAAGATAAGTGCATTAGTTTGTTGTGTTCTCTACTAGATTCATGGGATAGTCTAGTTATTACAAATGTAGTAATGTAACTTCCTTGCAGTTTGATGAAATAGTCTCATCCTTGCTGATGGATGAGATGAGACGGAAAAATATGGAGAGCCAGAATGGTGATGCCTTGTTTGTACGAGGACGGTCCCAGAACAGAAACAAAAATAAGTCATTGAGTGGGAGATCTAAATCTAGAGGGAGATATAAATCTCTAGGAAAACCTGTAAAGGTGGTGTGCTGGAAATGCGGAAAGGAAGGGAACTACAAAATGGATTGTAAATCTAAAGCTCCTGACAAAGGAAAGGGATCTGATGATGCTCCTTTTGCAGAGACGAAAACCACCTAAGATGAAGGTGGGGATGTGTACTTGGCTTCTTCAAGTACACATGTAGATCATGAGGCATGGTTGATTGACTGAGGTGCATCCTTTCACTTCACTCTCCATAGAGAGTGATTTTGTGAGTATGAGAAATATGATGGTGGTGATGTCTTCTTGGGGGATGACAGGAAGGCTAGAATCATTGGTCGTGGAAAATTAAAGTTGAAGTTGCAAGGTGGAAGGGCTAGAACACTTCCAGGTGTTCTGCATATTCCTGTATTGGCCAGAAATCCGATTTCTGTAAGAAAGTTGGATGATGTAGGTGTAAAAATAGTGTTCGAGAAGGATACCTGCAAAATGGTTAGGGAAGCACTGGTATTGATGTGGGGAGTTCAGACTAAAACATTGTACAAGCTGCAAGGTAGCACTATTATTGATGGGTGCAACATTTCTGTGGTTCCTAAAAGTGGAGCAGAAATCTAGTGGTCTCTGGAGAGAAGACCATGTTGTGGCATCAAAGGCTTTGACATATTGGAGAGAAGGGCCTTCGAATACTTCATGCTGAAGGTATGAGTAATATCTATCTGGATTTTTATTTCTGTGAAAATTGTATATATGGGAAGCAGAATTGGGTGAGTTTCCCCTCTTGTGGTAAGAGCGTGAAACATGTATTAGAGCTTGTGCACAGTGATGTGTTTGGACCTGTGAAGGTTCCATCACTAGGTAAGTTTGTGTACTATGTATCATTTATAGATGAATTCTCAAGGAATACATGGATATATTTCCTTAAGATGAAATATGAAGTATTTCACATGTTTAAAGAATTTAAGGCTCTGGTGGAAAACCAGACAGAGAAGAAGACAGAGGAGTTGAGGACAAATAATGATGGAGAGTTTTGCAGTAATGAATTTGAAGAATTCTGTAAGAATTGTGGTATAGTACGTCAGAAGAATACTCCATATACACCTCAGCAAAATGGAGTTGCAGAAAGAATGAACAAGACATTGATGGAAAGGGCAAGAAGCATTCTCAGTGGTGCCAGGTTAGGACAAGAATTCTGGGCAGAGGCGGTGGAGACTGCATGTTACCTAGTCAACAGATCACCTTCATCAGCATTGGAAGATAAGACTCCACAAGAGGTATGGACTGGTAAGAAACCCTCTCTTTCACATCTGAAGGTATTTGGATGTGATGCATATGTACATGTTCCAAAGGTGAAAAGAACCAAGCTGGATAGTAAATATGAAAAGTGCATCTTTATTGGGTATAAGGATGGTTTAAAGGGTTATAAGCTTTGGAACCTAGTAACAAGGAAGGTTGTGTACAACCAAGATGTGGTGTTCAAAGAGGTGAAAGATGTTATTAAAGATGAATTCCAACCAAAGGAACCCGAGAAGATAGAGTTTGATCTTAAGGACGAAGAATCTGACTCTACAGTAGAGGAGGAATCAAAAGATGAAGAGCCACAAACTCTGGGTGTGAGAAGATCAGTTTGAGAAAGAAGGAAGCCGTAAAGGTATAGTCCATCTACTTTCCGTTCAAATTTTTCTTTCTCTGTTACTGATGATGATCACAGAACTGTGAAGGAAGAAATAGATTCAAAGGATGGAAAGCTCTAGAAAGAGGCCATGGTTGATGAAATGGCATCTTTGCACAAAAATGAGGCTTGGGATCTGGTGGATTTTCCAGCAGGAAGGAAACCCATTGGCAGCAAATGGGTGTTCAAGAAGAAGACAAATGCAGAAGGAAAGGTGGAGAAATACAAAGCTCGATTGGTAGCAAAACATTATTCCCAGGTGTGAGGAATTGATTTTTGTGATATTTTTTCTCTTGTTGCCAAGGTAGCTTCTATTAGATTACTTTCATATGTAATTGTTGCTTTTGATTCTGAGGTAGAATAGATGGATGTGAAGACAACATTTCTTCATGGGGATCTGGAAGAGGAGATCTACATGAAGCAACCTAAAGGTTTTGCGGTGAAGGGTAAGAAAGAAATGGTATGCAAGTTAAATAAGTCTCTATATGGGCTAAAACAATCACCAAGGATGTGGTATCAGAAATTTGATACATTTATACGGGGACTTGGCTTCACCAGAAACAAAGCAGATCACTATGTATATTTTAAATTAATTGCTAACCATGTTATTTATATGGGCTTGTATGTGGATTGATATGTTGTTGGTGGAAATGACAAAGAAACTATCCAGGATTTGAAGACCCAATTATCCTCCAAATTCAACATGAAAGATCTTGGTGCTGCAAACTATATTTTGGGCATGGAAATTAAAAGAGACTGGGAAAAGAAGAAGCTCTGGTTAAACCAGAGGAAGTATGTTGAGACAATACTATAGAGGTTTAATATGCAGGATAGTAAACCAGTGAAGGTTCCTATTCCTATAGGTGTGAGGGTATTTGTTGAATAGTGTCCCAAGACATAAGAAGAAGAAGAGGACATGTCCCGTGTTTCATATTCAAGTGAAGTCAGTAGCCTAATGTATGCAATGGTTAGCATTAGACTAGACATTGCACATGCAATAGGAGTATTGAGTAGGTTTATATCAAAACCAGGGAAGGAGCATTGGATAGCAGTGAAGCGGGTTTTTAGGTATTGGTGTGACACTAGTGATTATGGTTTGTGCTACCAAGGAAGACTACGATTGGATAGAGTGTTGGATATTCATGGCTTTGTTGATGTAGACTAGGCTGGAGATTTGGATCAGAGAAGATCTACAAGTGGACATGTGTTTAATCTATTTGGAGGTGTAGTTAGTTGAATGAGTAAGAAACAATCTGCAGTGGCATTATCAACTACAGAGGCAGAATACATGGCAGCCACTCATGCAAGTAAGGAAGCAGTTTGGTTGTAGAGATTGTGTTCAAGTATGGGGTTAGTATATGGAGCTATAAGGATATACTGTGACAACCAAAGTGCAATTTTCTTGGCAAAGAACCTTGCATATCATTCAGAGACAAAGAACATTGATGTTTAGTCTCACTTTGTGAGGGATATGATAGAAAACAAAAAGGTGTTGCTGGTAAAGGTGGACACTTTGAAGAATACTACAAATGCATTAACAAAATCTGTGAGCTTTGAAAAGTTCACTTGGTGTAGAGAAAGAATGGGCATTGTAGGACTGGATAAATGACTAAGCCCTCTTGTGGCCCCCCGTGGAAAGAAAAAAACAAGTGGGAGAATGTTGGGTTGTGTTATATTCTTTCCACGACTAGCCCACATAGTTAACCGAGGGGTTAGAAGGGGGGCAAAGCCCCCCCTTCGTTGCACCGATGGTGTAGTAGGGGGGGGGGGTCACAGGGGGTTTGAGGGGTGTAGGTAACCCCACTCTATGGGGTCCAAGGCAGCGCCCCTGAAAATTTTGTTTTTGGACCCTATATTAGGTTGGGCGAACCTACCTATGGTTTTGTGCATGATTTTTCGCACATGGTTTTAGACGCGATGGTTTTCAACCCATGGTATTGGATGCTTCAACATGTATAAATATGTATTGTAACATTGAAAGAAACATAATGAAAAATCAAGCTGGTAGTCCCAGTTTTGGGATCTAGGGGAGAATCTATGTGTATATGTGTTATACTCTCGCATTGTTTATTTTTTGCATTTTAGAATTCATATGTAGGTAATTTTTGTACAAGGTTAAAACCTACAAGATGATCTCAATTTCATGTGCATCATTGTGGACTCCATTAGAGATCATCTCACCCCTACATCACAAAGTTGGATACTTCTAAGAATATGTATGATTCCCTAACAAATCTCTATATTATCAAGAATGTTGGTCAAGCCATGAGTTTAAAGTATGAACTTCGTGATGTGATGATAATGAGTGATGAAATAATTTATTCACATTTTGTAATAATTTATCAAATAAAGGATCAAATTTCAATGATTGGAGAAACTATTCCTGAAAGTGAACTTGTGACTACAACACCTAATGGTCTCCCTAAACCATGGGATGCATTTGCAGCAAGAAGGAAACACCTACATTTGAAAATTTGCGTGGGTCCTCTTATGCTCAAGAAGAATCAAGGATTATATTAAGAGATAGGAAGGAAGAAGCTTCTTAAGCATTAGAAAGTTGCTTCAAGAATAAAGGAAAGAAGAAGGGTGATGCTCAACACAAGAATTCAAAGAACAAATACATGTCAAATATTCAATGCTATGGTTGTAAAAAAATTAGGAATTTCACAAGGGATTGTCCCAAAATGGCTAATAAAAAGAAGAGAAATGGAAAACAACATGCTTCCATCGTTGATGTTGAAGAAGAACACCCTAAGAAGCCCAAAGGTGACAAATATTTCTTCTACTTTTCTTCTCTAACAGGTTCTATTACAGATGATGATGGTATGTGGCTAGTAGATAATGGTGCAGTAAGGAATATGACTAGAGAGTGTGGAAATATTTATAAGATAATGAAAAAGAGGTTGTCTCAGAGAGTTGAGCATGGAGACAATCACAAGAGTTGGGAAGGCATCCATACAGCTAGAATCTGGTAATAAAATGCATCTCAACAATGTTCTATATGTACAAGGTTTGAAAAATAATCTTGCCTCTATTTCTTGTTTGGAGGACAAAGAAGATAGGGTATATTTTGTGGATGGTAAAGTACTTTTTTGGTCCAAGGGCTCTAGTATAGATGATGCTAGGGTTACTGATATTCATGGAGGATGATTATATAGAATTGTGATTCAAATAGCTCAAGCCCTAGTTCATGATAACTTCAATCCAAGTGAGCTATGTCATAAAAGGTATGGGAATATTCATTATAGAGAATTGCCTAAATTGAATTAAATAGTCTCAGGCGTTTTTGAATTGCAGATAGAACATGAAGGTCTATGTAAAGATTGTGTGTTTGGGAAGAATATGAAGAAACCATTTCCAAACAGTGACAATAGATCTAAATAAGTTTTGGATTTGATACACTTTGATGTGTGTGGTTTTATTCTTGTAAGATCACTTAGAGGTTCACTATATTATGTGACATTTATTGATGAATTATCCTACAAGACATGGATTTATCTTTTGAAGAATAAAGATGAAGTTTTCAGTGTTCACAAGGTTTCAAAAAATCAAAGCTGAAGTGGCGAAACTGATAAGTAAGAATATCAAGATTCTAAGATCTAACAGTGGAGGAGAATACACCACGACAGAGTTTGTAGCTTTTTGTATGGAAGATGGAATTAAGAGGGAGTTGATTGTTACCTATAATCCACAACATAATGGTGTAGTAGAATGAAATAACAGGTCCATTGAAAAAGTTTTCAAGGCCATTATGCATGATCACATTTTTCCATTGTTCTAATGGGGAGAAGGCCCATTAACTACCATATATATTAAAAATAAAAGTCCTCACCAAATCTTGGAAGGCATGACTCCTGAAGAATATTTTTCTAAAAGGAAGCTAGAGTTTGGGCACATGAGAATCATTGGTTTCCTTGCCTATATCCATGTTCCTAAGTATAATAGGAACAAGCTTGAGCCTTCAATGAAGAAAGACATATTTTTTGGTTATAGTGAGTCATCTTAGGCCTATAGAGTCTACATTCCAGGGAAGCGACAGATTGAGGTTAGTTGGGATGTCACTTTTGATGAGAAAGTGGCATATTGGAAGTCCAAGGAAGTTTAATTGGACTCCCTTTATGAAGTAAAACATGAAGATGAGAATTTGAGTTCTACAGAAGACCCCGAAGAGCCAGAAGTGCCTCATGAACCAATGGAAGCAATTTCTCTTCCAAAGATAAGAAAAATACCAACATGGATTACATGTACATTGGAAGAAGTAGAAGGACATGTAACTTCGGATGACACATCCAAAGAAATTAAGAGACCTAAGAGGTTCTCTAGCTATGCAACTTTCATGACTTATATAATTGATCCAAAATATTCCACTTATGAAGAAGCAACTAACCAACATGTGTGGAAGGAAGCTATGGATGAAGAATATCAATCGATCATGAAGAGTGATGTATGGGAGATTGTGCCAATATCGAAAGAAAAGTTGGTGGTAACTTCCAATGGATATATAAGATTAAGAATGTTGCAGATGTGAGTAATGATAAATGCAAGGCATGATTCATGGCTAGAGGGTTATGCCAGAAAGAGGGGGAAGACTACGTTGAGACCTTTTCTCCAGTTGCCAGGTACACCTCCATTAGATGCATCATCTCTCTTGTTGTTTCAATGTGATGGAACTTATATCAAATGAATGTGAAGACTTATTTCCTCAATGGTGTGATTGAGGAAGAGGTGTAAATAGAGTAGCCTTAAGGCTTTGAGGTGCATGGAAAGGAGTCTCATGTTTGCAGGTTGAAGAAGATCTTGTATGGAATCAAGCAAGCTCGAAGAGATTGATATGCTTATATCAACAACTACCTAGTGAGATTGGGATTTACCAAATGTGAAGATGATCCAAACTATTATTTTAAGGTTGTCAAGAATGCACCTGTGATCCTAATGTTATATGTTGACGATTTGTTTCTGACAAGTGTTGAGCCTCTTATTATTCAAAGTAAGAAGCAGTTGGCTTCTAAATTTGGTATGAAGGATCCTAGGTTGATGCATTAATACATGGGACTAGATGTATGGTAGAAACTTAGCAAAGTCTTCCTTTGTCAAGGAAAGCATGTAATCGAAATCCTTGAAAAGTTTGATATGATGGATTGTAAATAAATGGCTACTCACATGGTGACAAAATTGAAGAAGTTAAGAGGCTCTGAATCCATTTTGGTAGATCCATCTGCGTACCGATGGTTGATTGTTTCACCGATGTAATTGGTTAACACCAGGTCGATCATTTACTTTTTCATGAACACATTGAGCTAGTTCTAGGTTGAACAAAGGCATGAGAATTAGATTGCAGCGAAGCACATTTTGAGATATCTTCGTGATAATGTGAATTATGGCTTGAGATATGTTGCAAATAGGGATGTATAACTTTTGGGATATACAAATGTAGATTGGGATGGAAGTGTTGAGCATAGGAAAACTACCTCAAGGGTATGCTTCAACTTGGGATCCACTATGATATCTTGGATGAGAAGGAAGCAGAGGTCGGTTGCACTCATCACTGTAAAAGAAAAGTGCATCATAGCTAATGAGGCTTATATCGAAGCAGTATGGCTCTAGAATTTATTTGCAGGATTGTTTGACGAAGAGTTGGAACTAATGGTGATACATTGTGATAATCAAAGTTGTGTGAAGCTTTCAGAGAATTTTGCATGCCATGATAGGTCAAAGCATATTGAGATCAAGTACCACTACATCCATGGCATGGTCTACGGGAGAGAGATAAGGCCCGAATACATCTCCACCGATAAGCATACAATTAATGTTCTAACGAAGTTGTTGCCCAAAGACAAGTTCATCTACTTCAGATACAAGTGAGGGCTTATGGAGATTTCCCCTATAGTTGAGAGGGAGTGTTGATATATCAAAAACATAGATGGACATTCTCCTAAGAGGGAGAATGGGTCTGAGAATCCTAGTGTGCTCATCAAGTAGGGTTAAGTGAGTATCTCTTGGAGGAGACCCAATAACACACTAGGAAAGGCTGTAGTGAGGTCTATGGACTCGATTACACATCAGGAAGGGTGTAGTCAAGTCCTTTCAACATTTGGACCCGATCACTAACTAGGGAAGTGTTGAGTGAGGTCTTGGCCCAAAGTGCTCACTAGAAAGAGTGAGTAAGTGCTAACTAATTGAGGTCTCAACATTTTGGCCTAAGAAGAATCCATAGGGACTGCTCACTCTAAAGGAGTGAGTATTTATATGATGATGACATTGCCATGGCTTTTGGTACCACCTCGGATATGGCCACTAGTAGATGTTGATAATAGATGATGATGTTGATGATGTTAATGATGTTGATTTGATATAACCTTTTCTTTAGAGAAAATTTTTGACTTGAAAAAACATATGACAGTGATTATGAAACCTCCCTAGTTAAGAGGGAGTGTTGAATTTGTAACTATGGCCGATCTTTATAATGTATATTTGGTCACTCGATGTACTTTTATTTATTATTGTAAAGCATATTTTAAATGCTAGATTCAAAGAAAATTTTATTTTTAGTCAAAGTCCCATTGCAACTTTTAAAAGAAGAAAATTTGAATTTTTGAATTGTAATTTTTGGCTCCAAAAGTTGTCAATTCATCCTCCCTCCAAGTCAAATCGTCTCTGGTAGAAGACACACCCATTTGGCTAAGACAAATCACTATGTAAAGGCAGTTCGACCTCCTCTACTTGGGAAATTCACGTCTCTCTCAAAAGACAATTTATGGACAAGCAAGAAAAGGACAAGAAGGACGAATAGGATGAAGAAGAATATGAATTGGATCTCTTTCTCTCTCTCTCTCATCAACTTAAACGTGTGGACATAACAAATCTCTCCTGAATTTCTAGGAATTCTGTTGGAAGGGGTCGAAATCCTGGGCAATTAGAGGGGCCAAAATTATGGGGTAACTGGCAACTGTAAGGAGCCTGAAATTTCTAGGTTAGATAGTTCTAGATTGGGTGAAATGACTTGGAGGGGGAAGACCATGTGTATCTTGTTGAACAAAAAAATTCACTATTGAAAAGGTTGTTAGGTTTTCCCAAGGTAAATCTTGTCTCTTCTTTGTGCATTGCCATCTCTATTGTTCTATTGTTATTTAAGGTTGAATTTTTGAAGTGTAATTATTGAATGATATATTGAAATAAAAGTAAAAGAAGATGTTCATCAAAAGTAATTATCATTTTTTTAGAAATATTGTGCTAGTTGTGGTGAGAGACACTCTACAACTTAGTATAGGGGTAATGTGTAGATGTAATGTAAGAAAGTTTGTAAACATTTTTACATGTTGCCTTACTATGTTGAATTTATACGTAAATTGGTAAACATTTACATGGGTGTTAAAATTAATATAGAGCCCAAGGGAGATGTTGTAGTGTCGGTAAAAATTTAAAAGTAATCAAAATAATTAAATTCAAATTTGTTGCATTATAATTTTGTTTTTATTAATAAAATTACCAATAACTTTTTAGATTAAAAAAATCATAAGATACATATTACATTAAAATATATAAGTAACAGTGATAAGTTAAGATCCATTTTATAATGATTATGTAACCATATTTAAATTTAATTAATAAACACATAAACTTACAATGTCCACTTTTCCATATATATTATTAACTTATAAATAGGATTTATTACAATACCATGGACCAATACCATGGCTCATCAATACAACATGCCCAAAAACCATCTCTCATTTCACACCCAAAATATTTTATTTGAATTTAATTTTCTAACATTTTTTTATTAAATTTAAAAGAAAACATATAATACTTACTTCTGACATATATCTACACCTCTATCACATGAAAATATACAAGATATAAATAGTAGCTATAAATTAAGATCTATTTCACTATGTAAATTAAAATGATAATTTTGTAACTATATTTAAATTTCATTAATAAACACAAGAAAACTTAATACTTACAATATAACAAGATTCTTAACCATGGATATTCACCACCATTTTAACATGTATATTATTAACCATACCAAACCATGAGCCAATATGACTCATCAATACAACATGCCCAAAAATCATCCCATGGATATTCACCACCATTTTAACATGTATATTATTAACCATACCAAACCATGAGCCAATATGACTCATCAATACAACATGCCCAAAAATCATCCCATGGATATTCACCACCATTTTAACATGTATATTATTAACCATACCAAACCATGAGCCAATATGACTCATCAATACAACATGCCCAAAAATCATCCCTCATTTCACGATCAAAACAATACTTACAATTAACAAGACTTTTAACCGTGGATACTCACCCCACTTTACCATGGATATTATTAACCATATCATATCATGGCTCATCAATACCACATGGCCAAAGTCCATTCTCATTTCACAATCAATTTTTTTTGGACAAAGAGACACTCTCCAGTTCTAGTAATGTCCAGTTATATTATGTTATTTAAACATTTTGACCCAGTCATATATATATATATATATATATATATATATATATATATATATATATATATATATATATATAAATTATTAATTAAAACATTTTGACTCAATGAAATTATATAAAAATAAAAATTAAACTAAAAAAATAAAATTAATATTTAAACGTTCTAGAGGAATCAAGTTTCTTGAGCTGCAAACCTTTCTTCAAGTTTTGCACTCAGAAAAGAGGTTTGCACCTCTTAACTCTAGATCTATCAAACTTCTAAGGGAATCAAATTTCTTTAGGTGCAAACCTTTTTTCAAGTTTTACACTCATAAAAGAGGTTTTCACCTTGAGATATTTGATCCCTCTTGGCGTTTGATAGATACAGAGTTAAGATGGGTCTAGGCTGGTTTCTATTTTACTTGGAAAATCAACAAGAGGCATAGAGAGAGAGGGGGAGGGGAGGAGAGGATTGCAGAAAGGAGAGCAGACGGAAGGGGGGCAGGTGAGAGATGATGATGGACACAAAGATGAAGTGGAGAGAGAAGAAAGAAGAAATAAATATATAGTGACAACTACATATATTATATAGTATTATATAATATTGAACACTATTAACCATAAATGAAGAGGAAGTAAAGGTTTTACAAAAGGTAAAAGAAACTAGATTTATAAAGCCATAAGTATTTGGTTTTTCACTTAAATAGATGCATTGATTTTAGTGTAGATGTTGATTCTTGATCCTATTTGATTGATTGCACTAGATGCATTGATTTAAATGTAGTTGTCGATTTGTAAGGTTATTTGGTTGTTTGCACTAGATGCATTAATTTCAATGTATATGTTGATTTCTAATCCTATTAGATTGCATGCACTAGATGCATTGATTTCAATGTCGATGTTGATTTCTGAGTTGATGTATGATGTACAATCATTTTAGAGTAATTAGTTTAATAGTGTGGATTGATTTCAGTGTAAGCAAAAAAAATATATTCGCAATGTGCATTGATTTTGATTTTACAGTAATTCAACCATAAATAAAATACTTGAATTTTCATTCACTTACCTGGAATGTTTTCTTCTTGAAACTATAAACTATTTTTTATTGACTGCATTCTTATATTCACATTTTCGATCATTCAAAGTTGTTAGTCACTTTGCATTCAGATGAGCTAAAAGAAAACAACTACCATTGAAACTTGGGGTTTAACACTCCTTATGTCACAATGATTGACACTAGAGAAAACTATTATTAATATTTGGGAGCGAGAGAGACAAGGTATGGTGTTTACTATAATAGCTCAAATTAAAATTTTGAATGGTTTATGATTTCAACCTCCCATTTCATATGATCGATATGAAAAGATGACAAAACTAACAAGTGTGACAATGACAACAATAGAATAAATATTTTGAGAATGATCACAATGGAGACTACTTGTAATTGGCTACATCCTTATCATTCACATTTTCTATTATTCAACAACATTACATTGTCACTTTGAATTAAAAAAATGTATTTTATCATTTTTCATCATCTTAAAAAATAGAGGTAACTGTGTAAATTTAAAATTGAAATGGCCATATTAATCTTAGACATATTTAGCATATTTAAAATTATCAGAATAATTATATGTTCAACAAATTTTATGTGACTGTGCATGACTGAAATCAACCTAGATCCATCTTAACCCTAGATCTATCAAGCACTGAGAGGGATAAAATGTCTCGAGGTACAAACATTTCCTCAAGTTTTGCACTCAAAAAATAGGTTTGCACCTAGATATCTTTTATCCATCTTGACACTTGATAGATCTGGGGTTAATATGGATCTATGTTGGTAATAGGAATCAAAGCAATAAGACGTTACTATTATGTCTATGTCAAAGAATACAATGTTCACATTGAAGTTTGGAGAACATAATTGTAGTATTCCCAACATGGCATATTGTGACAAAATTTGGTTGTAGCAATTTAGGTATGGACATTTAAATTTTGATAGTTTGAAACTTCCAACATCAAAAGCAGTGGTGTATGGTTTGCCTAAGGTTTAAGAACACAAGGAGTTGTTGGGCGAATGAAATTCAACGTTCACTATGTGTTTCACGACATGTGCCTAACAACCTCTCGAGGATTTGTTAACCTTGGTGATGCGTCCGTTTACTAACAGCTATGAGTTTTAGTGTAATGACAATCATGATTCCAACAAGTGGTATTGGAGCCAAAGGTATTGAGTTTGAAACATAGTCAGGTCATGCTGGGGGGTGGGGATATTGTTGGATGAATGAAAATGAGTGCTCCTCATGTATTTCGAGACATGTGCCTAACAACCTCCCAAGGATCCATTAACTATGATGCGTGTGTTTGCTAACACTTGTGTGTTTTGGTGTAATGACAATGCGTGTGTTTGCTAACACTTGTGTGTTTTGGTGTAATGACAATTGTGATTCCAATGGGAGGTTTGTGAAGGATGTGCTAAAGGAACACATGCCAGAAATAAATTTTCAAAAGGAAATGCATAGAGGGATCATTATCCACTTCAATTAGTTCACTCAGAGATTTGTGGTCCTATACAGAGAAAGAAATTGGATAATTCATCATATTTCATTACTTTTATTGACAGTTACTAAAAGAAGTGTAGGGTTTGTCTTTTGAAGACCAAGGATGAAGCTCTTGATACATTTAAAATGTTTAAACCCAGTGTGGAAAATGAAAGAGGCTGCAAAATGAAATGCTTAAAGAGAGATTGTGGAAAAAAATTTTGTTAAAGAGATTTTCAAAATTAATGTGATATAAATAACATTAAAAGAAAACTCACCATTATTTGTATTCCTTAACAAAATAGAGTGGCTAAAAAGAAAAATTGTACAATGCTGAAAATAACAAAGCAAAGAATATATTATAAACTAAATGATCATGCATTTTTTTTGAGTTGATGCAGTTGCAAGAACACATTCTCAATCAAAGTCCTATGAGTACACTTGATATGATGACTGGCTTAAATTCTTGGTATAAAAAGATCATACTATTGAACATTTCAAAAGCTTCAATGGACTCATTTAAATTCCGAGTATAAAATAAACATACTATTAATCATTTCAAAGTTCTCGATTGTTTAATCTATAATATATAACTGATAAAAAAAAATTAATCCACAAAGTAAGAAGTAAGTGATACATTTTCGTTGAATAGACCTTCACAAGGATTATTAATACAACACTAGCAACTACTCCATCGATCAAAGATTATAAAAAGAATAGAATCTTATATTCCATCAGATCGAACAAAACAACTATTCAAACAACCTAAAATAACGAAGTTGGTATTTAAATTTAACTACAGAAAACACGTTTTACATTTTGACGTAGCACAATTATTGAAATATATGGAGAAAAACATAAATTTCCTGGTCTTTTCTCTGCACCTACGCACACTAAAGTGTGCAGATCGAATTTCGCAATCCAAAAAATCCATTAAGGTCCCTGACGTCCTGGACAGGGATTATAATTTTACCCACACTCGGAACTTTATATTAAACAATGTAGTAATATAATTTTCCTAAGCTGAAGCACAAGAAAGCTTTTACAGCACGATTTCTTTGTTGAATATCCAACTAAAAGCACAGGTTTGTCCTTGTTTTTCCCTTTGTTGAGCTCGTTCATCTAGCTTTCTGAGACGAGGTGCCAACGTGCATACATAATCTTGAGCCTGCCTTCCCTTACTAGAAAGACCACCTATTCTCTTCACATTCCATCTCTTAACCAAGAATTCCAAGATGTCAGCATAGTCTCTTACTGTGTACACACCTAATCTCTGAGCAACAGAAGAAAAGTGGTCAAACAGATTACCATCCTGCCCATCATACATCAAATGTGCAGGCATTACAACCTTTTTTCGCATCATATCTTCAAAAGCCAGCATTGTGGTATCAGGATCAATCTCAAATAACTTTTCAACAATCTTTATGTACGCAGTCTCATGGCGCTTCTCGTCTGCAGCAATAGTTCCACATATTTGGGCTAATTTCAAGTCACCATATCCTTTAGCAAATCTTGCAGTGTTGCCATGTGATATGAATGTTGCTCTTTCTTGGAAGGAAGTGTATATGAATCCAAGATAGGGACTATTTTCTGTTCCTGGATACTGAACAGTAAAAAATCTCAAGTCAGAAAATTCTCATTCAAAAACGTGCAGAAAGCTTCTAGCATGCAATATGTAAGGTAAACGAATGCCAGCCATGCCAGCTACCAATAGCAAACATAATAAAATAGTTTGACAAAATGCTTGCAACGTTAAGACACTGTATCGTCACTTACCATTCCAAATCCAATAAGATACTGTATGGTTTTTTCAATCTGTCTCATGTCCACTCTGCCAGACAAGTAAAGATATTTATGAAGAAGATCACCATGTCTGTTCTCCTCCGCTGTCCACATACGTGTCCATGTTGCCCATGAAGTGAGACTGGCACCAGTTTCATCTCTTACACCATCAAATGAGTTAATCTGAGTCTGATAAGTAGGCAATGCTTCTTCAGTAATCATGTCTCCGACTAGACAAACTAAATAGTCATCCGGTAATTCATGGCACCGCTCCCGCAACTCTATAAGTTGGTCAATAAAGCCCTCCGAAGAAGGATCAGGCAAAAGGTCTTGTGGCTGCCAAGACTTGTCAACCGGCTTTAAATGAATCAATATATTTTTTTCTGCCCACTCGTCCAATGATTTAAAGATCTCAACCTTCTCATGTGGCATGGAATGGGCCACCTGTTCACGACCTTCATGTGGTTGGAAATGGATTTTAGTCTTTTCTTCCCTGAAAGATGAAACCGATGACATCAGAAATGCATGAGAACCAAGTGCATAATCCTAAATGCAGGTGCTCTGCACAATAAGAAATGAACTATTAAAAATTAAATAAGGATCAGAGAAAGACAAATCCACTTGACTGCATGTTATTAACAGGGGATCTGCACTTTGATTCATGTGCGAATTCAAAAGGGTGAAAGGATTAAGGAAGATACGTATTGAGAATTTTTGAAGAGTAAACTCATGAAATCTGCTTTGATTGTCTTGAAATAAATAAGATGGTTCCTTACTCTGCACTTTAAAAATATTTTTTCAAAAGTTTCCTCCGTTTTTTATATTACTCGATTGATTTAGGTTTTAAGTTTTCTCCAGTTTTTATCTTGCTCAATTGATTTAATAGTATTGAAAGTAATTCAGGGAGTTTTGGATTAACCGTGAATAAGTGCAGGATTAAAATACTCTTTGTGATAAGTTATCCGTTAAAATTTATATAAATAATATAAAAAAATAAACAATGAGATGAATTTAAAGCTATTTCAAGAAATTAATATTAATATTTTGTGTAAATTTATTTTAATTTTTAATTTATTAAATCTTTAGAAAATTAAATATTTGCTAAATGTTTTTTTAATTAAAAACGTGTTTAAATATATGAATCTAAAGATAGAAGACATGTAAGATAGGTGGGTAATTTTGTCGATAGAGAAACAATATTAAGTGATAATCTCAAAAATCTCAAGTTTCTTATTTCATATGCAACTTTATCAATATAAATAAATGACTGTAATATGCAAATTTTATAGATTCAAGTGTTTTTATTCATATGTCATGTCATAGATACTCGTTTGAAATTTAGGCACTTGTTAGATATAAAGATTATGCTTTGATGACTCAAGTTATGATTGTAAAAGAACTTTGGAATTTTGAGCAAGAAAAAGATCATATGGAATGTATGAATGCTATGAAGGAGCAATATGATTCCATAAAGAAAAATGAAACTTGCGAACTTAATAAATTGTTCAAAAAATAAATTTCATATAGGTTCAAAATGGTTGCTCAAATCAAACTTCAATGCCGATGCTATTATAGACAAGTTTAAAGAAAGATCGGTTTCAAAAAGATAATCACAAAAATAATGAATACAAGACTTGTTTGCACCTATAACTAAAATGAACGCCATTAGATTAATGATTGCATTAACTCCTACATACAATTGAAAATTATGTTATTTAAATGTTATGTCAATATTTTTAAATGGTGAATCAAAAGAATAAACTTATCATGTTCAACCGTAACTTTTTGTAGAGAAAGATAAGAAAATATTATATGTAGGTTAAACAAAATACTATATGGTCTCAAACAAGCTCTCTCAAGTCATGGTGTGTGAAAATTAACACTTTCTTTATTCAACATTGTTTCATCGAAATTAAGAGTGATTCTTATGCGCTAATGAAAGGGTGTAAATTAAGATTAGAGATTTAAAAATCAATAGCTAAAGCATGCTCTCTCCTCCTTAGAGCTAAATAGACTGACCTTGCACAATTATGAAGCATTATAGTGGTGGGTCAGTTTTGTAAGGTATATACCTACAAAACCTCATTTTTTATTTTACAGTTTGGAGTCCCTTTGGAAAAATTTGTAGTTTTGTCGATAAAAAGACTTAGAAGAAATTTTGAAGATATAGCTATGAACTACTTGATGTATTTGCTATAATATGAATACAAAATTCTCATTTTGGTTAAAAAAAAATACAACTAATTTTAGAGTAATTTTAAATTTATTTTTTAAATAATAATAAATAATTTTGAAAAATGCAAATTTTTTTCTAAGATTATATATATATATATATATAATATATATAATATATATATATATATATATAAGTTTGAATTTATGTTTTTGAGTTAGAACTAAAAATAAGAAAAGACTGTTAATTTTACCATAATAATAATATGATGGAGTTGTTATCATGTAACATTACATGATCCAAAAGAAAAACGTACTCCTATACATATACATATCTCCATGACGAAATTAAATTAAATAGAAAAATAATTGTCTTATGTTATATATATATATGTAAATGACAACATCTAAAAAATAAATTGGCATAAATCCATCATAAACTAGGATGTATCAACCACCAAGTGGTATCGAATTTGTTAAGGTGTAACTTTTCTATTATTTAATATTAAGGAATTAATACATGACATAAAAAAATGAAATATACGGTAAGAAATTTGATTCTTCATGTGCTTATAGATCTAAAATAACCAAATCCTAGAAAGAATTGTTCTTTGTTCTTTTAGCCTTTTCTGAACTTGAACACTATAAGTTGTTTGGAAGATATGGCATTCATATAATTATATCCTAGGGTCTCCAAACTGTTTCTAATTACTGACCAAACAAAAAAATAATCAGTCCAAGTTAGTTGTCAAAGACATGGAATACATGCTTGAACGCAACAATTCTTTCTAAGCTTATAATCATAGCATAATTGTTTTATTTTCCTTCAAAATTCACAAATTTTGATAATTATGATACGTATTAATAAGAGTAAACTAATTTTATATAATAAATTTTTTAATCATAAATTCAAATCAGAATTTTAATGTTTTCAACTTTCAGAAAGTGAAACAAATGGCAAAGAATCACAAGCAATCACTTCATACACGAGTAAGGAATTAAGTGCAGTATTAAATGACCTCCAAAAATATTAAAATGGTGATCACAGAAAAATCAAACTTGGATTTTAAAGAAATTAGTATATACTTACTTGCCCCTTGCAGGCAGCGCTGTGGTAAGGGAAACCTTGTGTGATCTGCCCATACTGGCCATAGAAATCTTGTGCAATCTGCCATGGAAGAGTCCAGCAGCAGCAGCAATGCAGGGTGCTCCCATCCAACCTGCAACATAAATAGCAGATGCCATCTTTTTTGTTGAAGGAAAGGAAAATGAATTTCTACTTCCAAACTTTCTTGGAAGGGGTGTGTTAGGGGTGTGTTACTTATATAGACCTGGAAATAATATGAATGCATATCACCTTTTCTCTCTTTTCCTCATTACTAAACAGCAACATCTACAGACTTGACTTTTCTATATTAATATAGACTTTTCTATATTAATATGAATTTCTAAAGTCTCTGGGGGCCACTAAATTGGTGATTATTATATAAATGAAATATCAATGTAAAGATTTAATATTCAAACCCATATAAACAATAAAATAAAAAAGCCCCACAACGCTCTATTATATAATTTAAAAATTATTAAATACAGCGCGAAAACAATGTATTCTTTCTCTTTTTGTTAGTTGGCCGACACCCACCGAACAACCAATTTCAACAAGTCGCTGTTGTGTAGTTATTGTTCTCGCGAAGGAAGTCGGTTGGCCCATTTCTCCGACCATCAAATCTCACCAGACAAACGACGTTGATATCTAACCATTTATTTTGCATATATATATTAGTGAAAGAAATTTAGTAACTTCATTTATATGGAAAAGAAAATGTATTTGGTATATATTCACATAAGATCATCTATGATCTAATTGTGTGGTGAAAGAAAATTGTTAAAAGTAAGGAAATTATAATAGTTATTGGAAATAAGAAATCAGCAAAACAATCTAAATCTAATTGTAAATTTAAGTCATCGTATTAGATGCAACTGAAGCTTCCCTAACTATTATGATGTTTTTTTTATATTATTTTTTTATTTTTTCAATATCTAAAATTATTAAAAGTTATTTTTTTTCATTTTTAATGTCAATTTTGAATACATTAAAATTTAATTAGTCAATCACTATTATAATCAGTTACTATTATTTTGTTTTGAATAGATTTCATTTGCTCATCACTACTATAATCAATTACTACTATGTTGAATAGACTTTATTTGGTCATCCTCAACTCACATGTAAATTTGGTCATCGGTACATGTGGTCATCTAGATACCAGATGTACTTGAGCTTTTCATGATAAGATGTTAATTTTTGCTTTTCTTAATATTTTTTCAAGTTCAAAATATTAAAATCAAGAATATTTTTCCATTTTCCCATTTCCAATGACATTTTCCTTCAACTAACCAATCAATATCTTGATCAACCTCATTCCCAAATCCATATGTTTGAGAGGAAAATTAACTTTGCAACTGAGACCCTTCAATTTTCAATAACAACTTTGAAAAAATTAAAATTTAACTAATCAATCACTACTATCTTGAATAGACTTCATTTGGTCATCCTCAACCCACATGTAAATTTGGTCATCAGTACATGTGGTCATCTAGATACCAGATGTAGTTGAGCTTTTCATGATAAGATGTTAATTTTTGCTTTTCTTAATAGTTTTTCAAGTTCAAAATATTAAAATCAAGAATTTTTTTCCATTTTCCCATTTCCAATGACATTTTCCTTCAACTAGCCAACCAATATCTTGATCAACCTCATTCCCAAATCCATATGTTTGAGAGGAAAATTAACTTTGCAACTGAGACCCTTCAATTTTCAATAACAACTTTGAAAAAATTAAAATTTAACTAATCAATCACTACTATCTTGAATAGACTTCATTTGGTCATCCTCAACCCACATGTAAATTTGGTCATGGGATACTAGATGCAGGTGAGCCTTTCATGATAGATATTAATTTTTTGTATTTCTTATGTTTATTTGACTTTTTTTAAGTCGGAAATATTAAAAGCCAAGATTTTTCCCATTTTGAATGTCATTTTCCTTCAACTAACCAATCAAGATCTTGAATCAACCTCATTCCCAAATCCATATGCTCTTGACTAAAATTAACTTTGCAACTAAGAGCCTCCCCTAAAGAAATATTTTAAGTGAAAACATTAATATCCAACCAACCACTACCTCCAACTAACCTTAACAATAAGTCAAATCCATATGCTCGTGACTAAAATTAAATTTGCAACTAAGAGCCTCCCCTAATGAAATCTTTTAAGTCAAAACATTAATATCCAACCAACCACTACCTCCAACTAACCTTAATGATAAGCCAATGTAGAGAGGGAAAAGGGACAAAGAGAATTTATGGTAGCTGGTGGTATTGTTGAATTAATAAAACCGATTTAACATAATTATAGAAACGGTCACTTAGTGGGTAAGTCAATGTAGAGAGGGAAAAGGGACATAGAGAATTTATGGTAGGTGATGGTATTGTTGAATTAATAATACCGATTTACTATAATTATAGAAATGGTTACTTAGTGGGTTAATGATTCTCAGAGAATAAATTTTTAGTTCTTTTTAGAAGATTAAATTAAAAGAAAATAAGTTATTAAATGAATTTTATAAATTATTTTTAATAAAGTAGATAATTTTTTCATATACATTTCTAAAAACAAGTTAAATATTTTTTTTTATAAATTTATAATAATTACTATATTTATCTAATATAGTGTATTAATGTTGGTTGAAGGATGGAATCGGAGGAGACAGAATGGAGACCAATTGAGGGTTAGGGTTATGCCTGGTCACTGAAGCCTTCAGCTTCACCGAACACTTGCAACTACACCTCCCTTTTCACCCATACACTAGACCCGTTATCACTTTTCAATGTCGTTGCGCCGTTACGATTAACCTAATCACTTTTACTACTTAGGTTTTTACCCTCTTCCTCCTCGACACTTCCCTGCCTACTCCCGATCACAACAGTGATAGGCATCTCTAGGTTCTAGAGGCAGCTGGCGTGGGAAACCCGTGACGGTTATGGATGAGCTAGTCGACTACTAGAAGGACCCATTAGAGGGTACCTCGATTTGGACTATTCGTCAGGTAAATCTAGCAAGTGTCTTCACCTATCGCTACGCGTTTTCTGACACCATAGCTTCGGTACCCTCAATCTCGAGGCAATCATGTTCAGTTTACCCTCCCGAAGGTCTCCCCTTTGTCGAACCTAACATCTTAGCCACTATCGCCTTCTACCCGCAATTTTATGGATCAAACCCTAAACCCTAGATTTGGAACCTCCTCGGCGGGTTTTGCTTCTGTTCCCCCTTCTGTCGGCTCTCGTGTCCCCTCGATTTATCATTCCAGGTAGCCTATAGCCAATGCACCTGGGCATCATCCAGTGCCACCCTTTACGTCCCCTCCATCAGGAAATTTTACCAAGATCCCCCCCATTCCTAGCATTTTCTCATCTGAGCCTCATTTGGACTCTCCAAATCCTATAACAAACCTTCACTAAGTGACTCGCAGCCTTCCTTACCTGATGAAAGGACCCAGAAAGGCAAAAAATGGAGGTGTTTGAAATCAAAGGCTATTGAGGTCTTTCTTCATTTAGGCGACGACTTTCAGTGGAGCGACGCCATGGACACTGCTGACCAGGTATTGGTCGGAAGAGTCAGGGGCCGATTCTACAGTGCTACAAGGCTCAAGCAATGGGCATCAGAGGCTTAGGGACATCATCTAGCTCAGCCAATGTTTGTCCAAACTTTTTTCAGGGGGTGGTTTGCGCTTCGCTTCACCAGGGCTGAATAAACGAATTGGGTTCTCTCAACAGTTTGTTATCTAGAACAAGCACCAGTGCTCCTTTGTAGGTGGACTCCCTTCTTCGATCTAGAATGGGAACATCTTGAAGCAGGCCCCCTTTGGGTCCATCTACTTGGCCCACCATTACAGTTTTGGTCTGGCGATATCTTCAGACACATAGGGAATGCCCTTAGTACTTACCTGGAGCACGATAAATCCTATCTCATGACAAGCAGTATGGCATATGAAAGAGTACTAGTACACTTAGATACCAGCGACAGATTACAGGAGAACATCACAATTCAATGACGGAATTTCACTCGGAGGCAGAACTTGGACTATGAAGGGGTTCCCTTCAGATGGAGAAGATGCCACAAGGTTGGGCATCTCTATAGGGATTGCCCTCTTAACAACAAGAAAAGAATAGGGGATACAAGAAGGGAAATTCCACCAAATATGACACAAGAGGAGGCGGAGTAGCCCCCAGTGGAGACGATGGGATGCAAGCGGAACTTGCTAATACTGATAAGGCCCCCACTTAGGAGGCCCCGAAGAAGCATGGCAGACCTCCTCTTCGACCTCCCTCTCCTCCTCTCACCACGGTAAGGGTGGCTGTCGGGATTGTGTTATCTTCAGGTATGATTTCTTCCTCCTCTAGCCCTCCTCATTTGCTTTCCCGTGATGAGTTTAATGCATTATCTTCATCTGGTAAAGGTAATTGATCTGTTGATAATTCACTACCCCCATCTCTCTGGCTTGTTCCCTTTGCTACCCCTCTTCCACTTTCTCTATCAACCCCCCATTGCTACGGGATCTCCCCCCGCCTTAATACCCTGGTACCTGAGGTAGGGCCTTCGTCTTCGATATATATGACTTGATCTAAGGAAAAACATAAAATATAGGTCTCTGATCATATTGGTTTAGACCTAATTTTTACCCCCATCCCTCCTAAGCTTCCTCAGGGCGAACCCACCTCCCTCTCAAAATCACAAATCTAGGCCGAAGACGAGATCGCTTCTAGCAAGAAAACAATCATCCACAGGGCACTTAGAGCATTGAACCCACTATCCAATCCCCCCTCATGAAATTGTCTCTTTCAACTGTAGAGGGCTAGCTAGGCCTGATAAAAAATTAGCCCTTCAAAGACTGATCTTTGTTGCACGAGTCGATGTTATCTTTCTATAGGAAACCTTAGGATCAATTGAAGCCATCTCTCATCTCCTTGAATCGATGTTCCCTGGCTGGACCTTTCTTGGTCTTGATGCAAATGGATGATCAGGTGTTATTGCACTAGGTTACAACAAGCATTCCATCAATCTTTGTAACTATTGGGGAGGCTCAGGGTATATTGGGGCGGACTTGTTTTCAGCTAATTTGGGTATGGAGGTTCGGATTATCAAAGTATAAGGGTCGTGCCAACGCAGGCCTGCAGTTTTGGATCATTTCCTAAGCACTGAATTATTGCAAAAGGATTTCCTAATCATGGGAGTGATCCGGATTTAAACAAGAACGCAACAAAATACAGAGATAACCATATACACAAAGATGCAGTGGAAATAATACTTCATTTCATAAATGGAAAACATTGAAACATGCTTACAAACAGAGTTGAAAATAAACCAGCTAGGGCGATGGTAGCTTATCTCTGAGAAGAAATGTGGCGGCTACATGCCTCTGAACTGTTCTAAACAGTGTTACAATGAGGCTCGAAGGCCTATTTATTGTTAAGAAACAATGGAAAACCCTTCACATTCCAAAACCTACCCCTAGAAGATGAAATGCCAAATTGTGGGCCCCGTTTTGGGTAAATTGGTACATCAATTTCCTGGGGTCGTAACTTTGGCATACGATCTCAGTTTGACGCGTATGATAGCTCGCTAGAAAGATCTATCTGAGAAATACCACTTTGGGAAGGGAAACATTGATCCATGGACCCATGTTGCCCCCAGGTTTCCCAAAAAAACGTCGTTTAGGGCCTCAAAACGGCTTCGGATGTTCAGGACTCGAAAAACTGCTAAAAATAGTAAACTGTGCTACAATTTAAGAAACTGAAAAAGCTGAAAGAGACAATTGTGGGGGTCCAAATGGGATCAGTGGGTGGCCACCAACATCCACCTGGATCATTCCTCCCCCCTTAGGAAGCAATGGTCCCCATTGCGTTGAGTTCCTCCCTGAGATGAGGAAGCTTCTGCTAAGCTGGGTCAATGGTGAGCTGTTCTGCAATCTCTGATGTGTCCAGCAATGGTGGGAAGCATGGTTGATGACGGTCCACATTGAAAACTCGGTGCAAGCGAAGGAATGGAGGAATGTTGTGCTTCAAAGCATTGTTGCCCATAGCCTTGGTACTGCTGTAAGGACCTTGTCGGAGTGGTTTGAGCTTCTGATGGGTTCTGGTAAGGCGTTCTTTCTGTCGATGCAACCAGACTTTGTTGCCCACCTGAAGCTTGTGTGGTACCCCTATAGGTGAGGAGATGTTGTTCCTATTTTCTGTCATGACCGTATCCCTTTGCTGCTATTGCTGTGTGGAGGAACCCTTTGCGGGGGTCATGGATGTGGTGACAATCTTCCCCTTACTTTGGGAGTGAACCAGACAGATGAATTTCCTGGTCTTGGAGATGAGCTTGCTGCCTTTCTTAACAGTGATCAAAGATGTGGCGGTAGGTGGGGCTACCTCTGATATCCTGTATAATGAATTATTCAAAGAAATAATGACAACACGACGCCTTGACTCATACACAGCATGTCGCCTCCATAAGTATGGTTGGCCTAATAGTACATCACAAACATCCAGAGGTGTAACATCACACAGTACCTCGTCTGTGAAGGGTTTGATGCTGTAGGGAAGGCGGCACTGCTGGCGAACTTTGAGATCTCGTCCTTCGTGAAGCCACCCGATACTGTACGGCTGTGGGTGTGGTGTAGTCGGTAGGCCCAACTGTTTCACGACCTCTGCTGAAATGAGGTTCTTTTGGCTACCACTGATGATAATGAATTGTAGCGACAAACCTTTCACCCACATCTGTGAGTGGAAAAGACGTTCCCCCTCCTCTGGCTCTTCGGGTTCATTCTTTTGGATCTTGGCGGTGGAAATGGTGGCGCTGGGATCCACATCAATGATCTGCTTCCCTTTGCCATTCCCCTTGTCAGGTTTTGGCTCAAGGTCGAAACATGCATCTGATTCGAAAGCCTTGAACTCGGCCACCAGCGACTGCTTGGTCCGACACTCACTTGTGTTATGAGTGGGACTCTTATGGAACTCACACCACTTTCCTATGTCCTTCTTCGACTTTGTGGTGTTGTTCTTTTCTTGTGGCTTCAATGGGTTGTCTTGGGTCACCCCACCTTAGCTTTGTCCTTTGGGATTTGGATTTGCAGATCCAAAGTATCGCTTCTTCTATTTGAACTTTTGCTCGATTTTGACAACGTATCGGTATGCTGTGCCGAGTGAGTAAATGTTCAAGAACTCCATCTCTTCCTGGATGTATCTGTGTAGGCAGCCACAATATTTCAGTACCAGATGCAATTCAGGATCTTTGATACCCAATTGTGTACGAAGGGTATGAAATATGTTTGTGAACTCTGGCACATGTTAGTCTCGTCCCTGCTGCAGTGTTGTCCATTTGATGTATTTGTCCTCGTAGCTTTTCACAGGGTAGTACTGCTCCTTGATAGCATCCCGAAATGAATCCCAAGTGGGTGTGGCTGAAAATAGTGAGCCTATGCTTTCATTCTTCTGCTCGCAGTAGGTTTCCCACCAGTCCTTAACGTGGGGGGCTACTTTGAGAAGAGCGAAAATAATCTTTTCCCGACTTGAAAATTCATGAACAGAAAAATATCCTTATAGCAGATTTAACCATTTATCTAATGCATCTTGCATCTATTTGACCCTCGAAGATGGGGATTTCAAAATTAACTTGTACCTTAAAGGGTGTGGTGTTTCAAGAGTAGCTGTTGGAAGCCGATGCGTCACCTCTGGGTAGTCGCTGAAGGATCTGCGTAAAGTTATCCATCATCGCATTCCTTTGCCGCTAGAGTGCTTCTTCGAGCAATATTTTGATAGGATCTCTTGCCCCCCTCGTCTTTCTTCTCATCCACCATGGGAGGTCATTGGGATTTGCGAGGCTGGTCTTGCAAAGGTTCAACCAGTTCAAGCCCTAACTCTTTATATATCGACCTTGTTAGGGACATGCAAAGAAAAACAGAGAAAAAGAAAACCGCTCTGATACCACTGATCCGGATTTAAACAGGAATGCAACAAAATACAGAGATAACCATATACACAAAGATGCAGCGGAAATAATACTTCATTTCATTAATGGAAAACACTAAAACATGCTTACAAACAGAGTTGAAAATAAACCAGCTAGGGCAATGGTAGCTTATCTCTCATAAGAGATGTGGCAGCTACATGCCTCTGAACTGTTCTAAACTATGTTACAATGAATCTTGAAGGCCTATTTATTGTTGAGTAACAAAGGAAAACCCTTCACATTCCAAAACCTAACCCTAGAAGATGAAACGCCAAATTGTGGGCCCCGTTTTGCGTAAATTGGTACATCAATTTCCTGGGCTCGTAACTTTGGTATACAATCTTCATTTGACGCGTATGATAGCACGTTAGAAAGATCTATCCGAGAACTACCACTTTGGGAAGGGAAACATCGATCCATAGACCCATGTTGCCCCCAGATTTCCCAAAAAACGTCGTTTAGGGCCTCAAAACGGCTCCGAAAGTTCAGGACCCGAAAAAACTGCTAAAAGTAGTAAATTGTGCTACAATTATGGAAATTGAAAAACTGAAAGAGACAGTTTCGGGGGTCCAAATGGGATAGGTGGGTGGCAACCAACATCCACCTGGATCAAGGAGGGGATCTAAATTTCTCCATAGGTCACTATGAATCCTAGGGACACCGAGCTCAAATTGAACCCTTATTTACCTATTTTGAGAATATATTGGAATCCCACAATCTGATGGATATCCCCTTAGCTAAATTGTAGCCCACCTGGAGGAACAACAGAGCTAGGGAAGATAGTCTAGCTTGAAGACTTGACCGTTTCCTAATCAAGGAAGGCTTTCTTAATCTGGGACTAAATCATAGACAACAGGTGGGATTGGGAGGCATCTCTGATCACCTACCAATATACATGGAAATTTGTGGGGGGCCTATGAAACCCAAGGGTCCCTTTAAGTTCAGCTCTTCATGGTTAAAGGGCCCTACCTACGTTCGTATGATCATGGACTTTTGGAAGGCGCAACCCCTAGCTATTGGAGGAAACATAACTGAGGGTTTTTCTCAGAATCTTATAGAGATGAAGAGACTCTCCAAATTATGGGCACATAACAAGAGAATTTAGGACGATCAAACCCTAAGGGATGTGAAAACATAAATTGCTGATTTTGAAAATAACTTGGGAGGGGTTTCCAGATCAAATGAACACAAGGACAAACTCCCTTCCTTATATGCCACTAGAGGAAAAATTCTAAAGGACCGTGAAGAAGCATGGAGACTGAGAAGTAGGGCGATCTAGCTACTTGAGGGAGATGATAATACAAAATTCTATCATAATTATGCAAACGTTCGAAAAGCTATTAATACCATCTGGTAGCTCTCGAATTGTTGGGTTGTGTTATATTCTTTCCACATAGTTAACAGGGGGTTTGAGGGGTACCCGTAACCCCACTTTATGGGGTCTGAGGCAGCGCCCCCGAAAATTTTGGTTTTGGACCCTATGTTAAGTTGGGCGGACCCACCTATGGTTTTGTGCATGATTTTCACACATGTTTTTTGGACGCAATGGTTTTCGGTCCATGGTTTTGGACACGATGGTTTTC